>JAAIXJ010000004.1:284530-411041 GCA_013403705.1 Heliconius hermathena
ATAAAGTATATATATATATATATATATATATATATATAATTTATATCAATGTTTGTTACAAAAAAACCAACACTTCATTTCGGATTATTATGTACAGAATTCCCACGATTTCCCTCGCCACAGAAACTACACAAAAGATATATAAACATAACAAGAAATAAAAATCATCTCATTTAAGATTAAAGAAACTGTATTCTTGTCTAAGTATGGGAGGGCAAAAAAGTCAGTTTTATTTTATTTGCAAATAAAAAATAAAATAATTAATACTTTCAAAAATCATATACATATGTATATATATAAATATAGAACAATGTATTTTCCCAGAATCTATTAATTTCAATGTTGTGTGTTAATTATGACGAAACTTAAAGCCAAATGGTAGTGAGTCACGTCGCAAAACTTTAAAAGACCAAAAAGAAGGTATATCCTGCGCATACCTAAACGGTTAATAATAATTTTAACCTAAGCATTCAGTTTATGATTATATATCTGCGGCCGGTGTTAAAGACATGAGGTGCTCAATAAATGGAAAACTTGTAGGTAACGTTGTCAGACTTCGAGATTTTGTGTTGATTTTGAGATTTTGTAATCGCGCATACTATAAAACTTACTTATTACTTCCATATTTGTTTTTTTTTTAATTTCACACTGTATCCCGCATGGAGCAGGGTAGGCAGAGGGAGCATGGTGTTAAAACACTCTGCTCCCCACTTTCCAAAAAATTTTGAAGGCATTACGTGTTGAGTGGCGGAACTCATCGTCGCGCTTTGCCTGTCGAGGCAGAGCGCCAGAGCAAAGAAATAAAAAATATTAAATATTTAATTTCCTCGAGTGGGAGTCGAACCCATAACATGTCGCATTTACAGTCACACGCTTTTACACTACGACCTGACCCAGCGACGAAAAATGTAAATGTACGACCGGCCTCATATTAACGCATTTACGCTAATATTCAGTTATACAAAATTAAATTGAAAACTAAACTAGCCTATCTATATTAAATTAATAAGATAAAAAAGAAAAGTTTGTTTATTTAAATGCTAAGATCTCTGGATTTACTGGTCCGATTTATTTGTTTTTTGTTTTGTATTAAATCTATATTCTTCAGGAGTGCTATAGGCTATATAACATTACGGTGTAAATCTCAGGGAGCCTTAAAGACCGAAATAACAATAATAATGAACACTTTCGAACTGCTTTAAGCCTGTGCGCTGCAAAAATTGTTCAATATATGTATGACAAAATATTTAATTTTATTAGTTCTAAAAAAACGTCCGCGACACGGTTATAAATAGGTCACAATAAAGTATTGTGTGACAATTTTTTTTTGATTACTTGATATTTCACAGATTATTATTTGACATGGATATTAACTTAGAAGCGAAAGTTAGTCACTCAAGGAAATTATGAAAATAAGCTTCGGCTTTTATAGCATGTAATTTGGACGTATACTTTCGAGAAAATGTAAAATTAAAATAATTCAACGCTCTATTTACGGCCGCAAGCCTAAGTTCGGCTCTTGCAGAGGTCGCCCTTCCCGCCGATGACACCCTCTTAAGCAGGCATGTATTACTTGCATTTTCTCAGAATTATGAAAATATGTTATTCATGATTGATTGTATTAATTACATAATCAATCGGTTGGCAAATGCAGCATAATAAAAGTATTACAGGTGATATGCGAGCAAAGCCGCGCTAGTTTAATATCTTTTAATGTATATAATTTAATATATACATTAATATTTTTTTTTTCCAATATAAATATTTACGAATAAACATGTCAATTCCGCAAAAATGTAAATTCTAATTGTACTTCCGGCGTGAGGCGCACGTTTCGTCGTAGTAAAACGTGATAGTGAAAGTATTCATAAGTAATCCGTAACTTCACCAAACAGTATTTAAGAAATCGAGAGAAACTAATTATATTTTTTTGGAATATTTTTCTTAGAATCGCAGTAAATATTTAAAAGTATAATTTTTATTGGAACAGAGCTCTGGAACATAGTTGTAAATGTATTATATTAATATTTAGTACAAAAATGTCACTCCCTATTTGCAATTACATAGTTTTTTAAGTTGGCAGTTATAGTTCTGTAATAAGTGTCACTTTTACTTTTATATATGTACATATTTTTAGACGGTTTGTAGTGGTTTGCATATATGTATTACAAACCTAAGTATATCTTGGTATGATTTGAAGCCACAAGTCAACCTCCATGATTATATTATATAGTGTTATAAATAAAATTTGAAGATATTGGACACAATTAAAGAATTATTAATGACTACTGTGTTCGGGATAAAAAAAAAAAAAAATTTAACTAAAAATCTGCTTCACTCTGTATCTGCTTTAGTTAATGGTACTATTGTATATTATATTATATTTCTTTCAGATTTACTCTCATAAGGCTAAGAATCTAGTAACATGATATTTACTCTCTGCTTTCTGTCTAAATTTAACACACTGTTACACGTGCAATATAATATTATTTCTAATAAATTGCTTCAATAAAATATTTTGTTAAGATTCAATTGATTTTATAAATTGAACCCATTGAATTTATAGTTAGTCACTATATCATGATGGCTTCATATTGCAGTTTTTTTTAATGTTTATAATCAAGTGATAATAGTTATTTTTAGAAATTATCAAATTTGCAAAAAATTATAGCAAAATAAAGAGATTATGGTATGATGCAGTCTTATATATTTTTTTTTGCTTCAAGCTATATCCCACACATATAGAGACAGATAGAGGAAATTGTTAAGACACTTCATTTCCCATTTTCTGATAAATATATTACATATTAATGGGTGGAAGTTAATGCCACAATTCATCTTCTACATAAAGAGAGAAAAAGGAAATAATTCATTTCCCAAAGTGAACCCGCAACTTTCATATTTACAATCAGATGCTGTGCTGCTGCACCAACACAGTTTCAATGTTTCTATTCTAGACTTTAATTCTGATTTTCAATTTGAAATGTAAGTCATTACAAAAATTTAAGAATGATATATATTTACATATTGTCGGATTAGAGTGTAAACCTACTCAATCTGTTTCTTGTCATTTTGTACTCATATGTACATACATATAGCTCAGTAGAACAGCCGTTGACTGTAAAGACGTTAGTTGTTGGTTAATTCGTTTTGGAGGACTGAATTAAAATATAATGTTTAAATATATTTATATTATATTCCACCGTTCCACCATTCTATATAATTTCTCAAAAAATGGGTCAAAAAATGAAAATGCTGCCTCGATGCTTGATTGCTGCTTTGCTTTTTATATAATAGGAAGAAGTATATTAATAATATTAAAATGAGCTTGAAAATGTTTCAGCTGCAAATGAGTGAGTTTATATTAGAAAATCATAGATTATTTGAATTACATATAGTAGAAGATGATAAATAAATTTATGGAAGAAGTAAATAAATCATATATATAATAGAATTTTCTTATTTACGAAATGTATACTTTTAAGTACAAATTATTATTTTTTAAGAAATGTGTATTATCTCGTTTTATTTATTCGGAAATACACTATACAGCTTTATCTTTTAAGGTGTTAAAACTAAGTCTTTTATGACAATCTTACACGTAGTGAAGTAGCAAATCATATAAGAATATAACATTTTGAGACAACCTAAAGATATTGTTTGATAAGCATACAATGAGGGCCTTTGAGGTCAACATTCATGTAAAAGACATAATTATCTCAAACATATACGTAAATACAACTGATTGGAACTCACCAAAAATGGCCACAAACATCCAATTCCTGCAGACTCTTCACTTAACACTTGACAGTCTCAATTAAATAGAATGTGAGATTAGTTTTTACGGCAGCAGTTTCCCGTATGAATGCACTTTCCAACAGCTTTTACTATCGCACGGCCCCTACTATACGCAAGTAGTACAAGCATGAAAAATACTTGACGACTGACGTACGTACTCTACGCAGAGGGAGCGGTCGTAATGAAATCACCGGTATGCACAAACAATAACTTAACATCGAATGCACTCATACGGCTTAAAATATTGTCACACTATATAATCCATTTACGACAATTTTATCGTAAACTACAGAAAAATTAATACGCGACAACGAAGCGAAATCTATCGTCGCCCCTCCTCCCTTCACCGTGAATTATCATAGACAAAGATATTTTTTCAAAGTATTGCTATCAACTATTGATATATTTGATGAAAATCTTAAATTACAAAAAAAAAATACAAAATTTGTTTATTGGCTTGATATTTGTAAATATTATTGCAATTACATGAGAAGTAAAATATCTAAATGTTTCTTTAAATTAATAGTTTTATAGCACGATCAATATTAATTTAGTCTATGCCCAGTGTCATGATGACAAATAACGTCATTGTTTAGTTTTGTAAAAATATAATTTGCCAATTGAAATTGCTTTGTTTATAATAATGTGCACAGTTTTAATTTATTTTTAGATTTAATAATTCGTCTGCAGTTATATAATTCTGAATATGTATAAAAAGCATTTTTAAATTGGCATTAGCCGCCATATTGAATTTTAATTATTTCCAAAAAAATTTGAAAGCATAGAGTACAGTGAATATTATATTTATATATAAATTGTTATTTTTTGTCGTCTTAATCTTAAACAAATTAAAGCATAGTATATACATATATTCAAAAAATAGGTAACAATTTAGCACATATCACTAAATATATTATTTTAATGTAAAGAAAAATTACGTTCGGATACTTTGTATGTACATAAAATTATTTTATTATAACTTATCTTGATCCTGTGACTTTACCCTACAATTTTAATTAAAGTAATTAAATAAGATATAAATAAAATAAAATTGTTAATAACACTTTTACCCATTGAATTTGCTTTTTTATATTTTTTTCATAAATATATTTTGTTTATGAATTTTATATATGTTTACTTAAAATATCTACAAAATATGTTAAATTATTTTTAAATTTAAATCCATCTATTCAGAATCAGAAACCTAATAAATAAATATTCTAAATATATGATATTAATATTTTTAAGTTTTAAGATCAAATAATTTTCTTGTAATTTATAATATTTAATTCTTAAAAATTTATTATACTCATTATATTTATAAAATATAAATATAATAAAACATAATATACTACAAGCAAATTAATATATGATATTAATTCAAAAGAAAAAAAAATATGCCGGTGCGCGTTACCGAACGAATATCTCACTGTTCTCGCACTTTTGTTGTTTTTGTGTAGAAAAGGAAATTTGTGAGTGAGAAGTATCCATCCCATGTGTATTGGTGTACATATACTATGTATGTTGTGTTGTGTGTGCGTGGTGATTTGTGTTATATGCTGATAGAAAGAAATTAATTAAATGAGTGCTATTTTACCATGAAGTTTACATAAATGTGAAGAATCACCGTGTTTTGAGTTATCGAGTGCTAGAAAATCCGTCAGGAGGCGGTAATCATGTAGGTTTATTCGCTATTTGTGGATTCTGGATCTCGTCTCGTCGATGTACCATAAACAAAAATGTCAGCGATCCCGATTTTTTGTTTCTTGCTGCATACCCCTCGTTATACCTTAATTAGATCACACGAATGATATAAATTAATGTTAGACGCTTTCTCTGGAGGTGTCGTCGCGTTCGTACGGCGTGCCTTAGTATTAAATCGGCCATAATAAACGTGCGTTTAGTGTGCTTCGCGCCTGTCTACACCCGTTCTATCTCATTGTTTATGTGTGGAGAGTAAACCTGGAATTTTTATTGCGTTTCGTGGTGAAGTAAAGCTTTATTTGAATATCTGGAAACGATCTGTGTTTGTGACGGCCGGTTGGCCGAGAGGCCGCGGGCGCCGCTAGCGTCTTCGCGACCGCCAAGGTTCTTTAAGATCTCTATTTATATTAATATCTCGATCGCTTGCTGCAGCATAATGACATTCTTGTAATGAAGTGCCGTTCCGTGGATTTGTGGGACATGTGCCAATTATTGCGCCTGTGACGAATAACTCGCTCAGTATTTTGTATTTGTATGTATACAACATTTTAAAAGTGCTGTTTACTTGTGAATATGAATGGTGATCACTTGTTATTTCACATATATTTTTGACATATTCAAGTAAGTTATAAAATAAGTCATAATATTATTTATTATTTTCATTGCGGGGTGCATCTATTGCCAACTATTTGAAAATTAATTATATATTCAAACAGGATCTAGAATGTAGGCTTCCTATAAAAACATAATAACCTTCTATTTATGCTGAATTTTGCAATACAGTTATAAACAAAGCTTAACACTCAAATATCTACATTATGTATTGTACCAAACAACAATATAAACTTGAAACTTGAATATAGACATAATATGAAATACTATTTAAAAGTAAAATTCAATAAGTGTAATTTACATCCAAATAACTCATTCACAATCTGCTATCATAAAAAGATATACCTAATTATAGTCGCTCTTGGCATTGTTTTAATAAAAACAATTTTCCTTCCTCACCTATTTTCAAGTTTTTTTAAATTATTGACCAAAAAAATAACTGCTTATTACATATTTACACAGGATTTATTAAAATCACAAACGGATTTACTAAAATAAATCTTTTTTCCTTGATCAAAATACGAGCTGTTACAGTAACCTAATTATTGCCCAAAGTTTTTCCTTTTTCAATATAAGAGGTTTGTTGTTATAAGAACCATGCCTCACTGTTATTTATAAATTCTTTTATTTCCCTTAAGTTAGTTATTCTTATTTCGAGTTAAGTAATATAGAGATATTCCCTTTTGAGAATTTTACCCTTTTAATAAAATGATTTGTCTTAAATGCACCAGAAACCATCCAAATTATAAATTCACTATTCAAAAAAATGTAAACTGCTCTGGAAATAATATTGCGCTCAATAAAATATATCCAATTAAAAAAAAACAAAAATTGGAGATATAATGCCTGAATTCATATAAAAAAAAGCTCTTAACTATTCATGTTAAATGTTCTACATTTTATATTGCCGAGTCATATACCTAAAATAAATTTCTATTTATTTTAATTCATAACACTTATTAGTATAAAGCTAAAGTATTATATATAGTAGGATAGATATGTAATGAATATTTAATATATTATAACTAAAAAGAAATAACTTTATATGAGAAGTTGGAGCTGGATTAGATTTAAATTTGATTAACATACTAATTGTAAATAAATATATTAGCAATTTTCTACAAATAGAGAACTTGAGAGAGCTTTTTATCATCAAATAATTAAACAAAACCTAAAAAACACTTAATGTTATTCTTATCTACGCTATATAAATTACCAAAAATCAGCTAAAACAGTGTCTTGTTCACATATAATGTGAAAAATTATGGAACAGCAAAAGCGATGACTGTTGTTTCAACAAGATTAGAGAACATAAATAATTTTTATTTTCCCACTCTTGAAGATAAAGTATTAGAGCATCTTAACATGAGGTTCCCTCTACACTGTTTTGCATCATTATAATTTATTAAAGATAAATCATTATTTCGTTTCTTCAGAATATTTATGTCCCCTATATTTCTGAACCTAAATATAGGTAAAATATTGTTATAAAAATAATATTTTTTGTTTAGTAAACTCAAGTATAATATAAAAACAATAACATTCAGGTAATATCTATAAGACAGATTCCAGAATTCTATAATTTTTTTTTAAATACTGCTAGCTTTAAGATTGTTCTAAGTAATAAATAATATACTTAATATATAATTCGGCAGAATATGGTGAACAGAGTATCTTAATACTAGGTTTCCTCTCTACCCTGCTATATGCGGGATATAGCGTTAATCTAAAAGAAATAATATAATAAATTGTATTGCACAGTCAAGTTGGCGAAGGCACGTAGGGGTATGATCAAGGAGAAGGAGAAGGGCGGGGGTGCCCGTCTCAAAGATGAGCCTAATGACCCTGCTGAACCAGGTAAAGTGATTTTTTTTAGTTTAATATATGATTTTTGACTCATTGAGGCATAACATCTGCCTGTAAAAGTAGGTTCCATTGCTATTTGGGAGTAATGGGGAATTTTTTTTCGCTCTGGTAACAAGAAAACGCGCGACGTCAAGTTTCTCTTTGAAAATTAGGCAGTGTGTGAGGAATGAAATGTCTTAACTATGGTTTCGCACCACCTACAAGTTAAAATTTAAATTTAACATGAAAATGAAAATAATAAATTCTTGTGTATTAATCTTTTAGTAGGTAATTATTATAAATATTCTTGAGTTTTACTTACTACACCAGTAAATAATTAGTGAAAGTCTTTGAAATTCAGTGAAGCACAACGTAAGAATTTTTCACAGAACAATAATATCTGCAACATTGTAAAACTATGAATTTTTAATTCCCGCTAAAAAATCAAAGTAACGCTTGACGCCATTTAATTAATTATAATTACCTTTGGGAGTATAAGAATAGAAGTAAAAGTTTTATATTATTTCAAAAAAATACAGATTATATTGACAGTTAATATTATGCAACAGATAAATATACGGAAAGCTAGTAAATTTATAACTAACACATTATAATGACTTTAGCCTAAGGGCTCCCATGCACCTTTCAAAAACGTATTAGTTTTATTAGTACGTAGTAGTAGTAGTAGTAGTAGTACATAGTTTGTATTAGCATACAATAAATCATGGCAGAGATTATTGCATTACATGATATATTACTTACTGATAGACATACTAAAAATATTCTTTTGTATGTTTATAAAAATGGATGTTACCTTATATCACTCACATTCAGAAGTCCTGCAATATTTGCTAATTTTTCTGTCTTGACGCATGTCTTTTGTTTTCTTGCACTGTAAGCAACGAGAATGTTATCAACAAAATTTAACCCTTCCTAAGTAAAGAATTACGTGCACATACTACTAGTATATCAGGGAACTTTTATGTTGTTGTCCATGGCATGCCATGTAAAATATTTGCAGAAGTATCTTACCGTTAGTACTTTGATACAAGCATCGGTGTAAAACTTTGCAGAAGCTCTTATTTGATCTATATTAATTATAAAATGGAATTTTTTTTTGGTTGAACCCACTAATCTCAGAAACTACTGGTTCGAATTGAAATATCTAGTTTTTGTGTCAAATAATCCATTTACTAAGAAAAGTCATCCTATGTTTATTATTATATTACAAAAGTGAAAGTGTGTGGGGATAGATATTTGTTCCACTTTCAGGCAAAAATTACTGAACGGATTTTGATGAAACTTTGCACTAATATAGTTTATACATCAGAATAACACAGGCTACAATTTATGTAAAAAAATCGTATAAATAGGTTGTAAATCGTGTCATTAGTAGACCATATTACTTCACGTTTACAGTTTCGATGACTGTATCTGCGGTCAAATTAACCGGGCTCTTAGAATATGTCGTACACAAATATTAGTTTGACCATTTGACCATGCAGGCGGAGCCGCGGGTAAAGGCTGGTGCAATTATAAAAATTAAAAAATAAACTCAACAAATTAGGGCACGGTTCCCGTCCGCCATCGGCGTCACTGCCGACACCAGCGGCACTAAAAAAGGAGCCGGACGAGCCGACGCACAGAGTCAAGATGGAGCCGCACAGTCAGGGCGGCGACGACTCTAACGCCGACCTCGGCGTCGACGGCATTAAGACTGAAATTGACGGCCTCATGGACAGTGACGGTGAGTCTTACTTAGAGTACCATATAAGAAAGTTCTTTATCTAAAGTATCAAAAAATATTGTGTCATTCAGTACAATTAGTTATAACATTATAAAGTAAATAGCAATGTAAAATAAACAGCGTAATATGGAAAGTATGACAGTCCAAGTTTGTGCCATGGCATCAATCTTAATCTTAAAACAATGTCCACAATATGCATAGTATATTTTGCATGTACATCGTATTTTTTAAACTATTTTAAAGTGTTATTCCACACTTAGGAAAGAAAAATACTTATTTAGAAAACGTATAAAAATTTCGAACCCGCGCCTCCTGGAAACCGACCTGGTCGGTTTCCAGGAGGCGCGGGTTCGAAATTTTTAGTAGAAGTATACATCGTATTTTTTTGTTAACTTGTTATTATAAAAAATACTAGGTACTTTCTTTTCAATTGAATGTTCCTGGATTTAAACCCGCTCGGTTTATTCGCGTGCTTTAGTTGGGCAAACTTTGACATTTACGCACCACCGAATCGAAAGATTTTACGGTTGTTGTACTATTCTTTTATGAAGATTGACACATAGCTTCCAAACTTAAAGATCTATTTCATGTAATGATGATTTGATAAAAGAGAGAGAAAGAGAGATTTATTTATTTGATTTGATCAGTTAGAAAAAAGGGCGCTCCAATAGTTCTACATTATATTTTTTATACCGAATGTGCCTTTGTAATAGATATGCTGTGTTACGTATAAGCGAATTGCTATTCTACAAAACTATAAACAAAACTGCAGTCTGTGTTTATACTAGGCAACCATTACGCGTGCAGGTGAATCCTGCTTATCTCGTCACTAGCTTTATATAACAAATATCTATATAGTTATAGAGGCCAGTCGTGTTGCATGGCTCGTGCCCATGTGATAAGGGTTGTGTGTCGGATTCTCAATCGGGAAAATAAAATATTTAATATTTTCCTTTCTTCGCTTTGGTGTCGAGCCGTTCCGCCACTCAACATGCAATGCCTGCAGAATTCGGCGGAAAGTGGGACACGGAGTGTCTTAACACTAGGATTCCTCTGCCTACCGTGCTAAACGCGGGATACTGCATGAAACTGTAAAAAAAATGGTATTTGGGCATACCAAATGAAATTTTTCTTATCGTGAAAAGCTTTTTCACCCTCAGCTAGTTCATACATACGAGCGACGGTGCAATAGGCTATGGTATTTAGAACGTCGCGATTGCGGCACACGGCCGTCAGTTGACATAGAAGTGCGTATAATTAGTATACCCATAAAAAAAATAAAAATCTAGATAGAATGTTCATTTTTTGACCTACACTTTGTCTGAAATACGAATTTATCGAATTAAAAACTTCTTTTATATTATCTGAATAACAGATAAGTATACAATATTACTATTATCATATCACATATGGTATATAATATATATACTATATAGCTGTATAAGTACGTACGTAATTTATATATTATACATATTACTAAAACACCTGTCGACGATTATATTGGATATTGCCGGAAAACTTTGGAAATTATTTGCACAGTAGAAGCAAATGAACAAAAATAATATCTTCTTTAAAAAAGTAATTTTATGTGACGTCTAAAAAGTTTCCGGAAAAACTAACGCCCCTTAACATTCGATGTATACTTGAAAATATGCATTTTGCATGAAATTTTCCGATCATAAGTGATTAATAAGACCAAAATGACGCAAATGGGGTAACCACGTTCATCAAAATTCAAGATATCAAGAGGGTTGACTTGTATAATATAGTAAAAAACAGTCAAGTGAGAGTAGGACTCGTGCACGAAGGGTTTTCGTACCAGTTTTTATAATGTATGGGAGCTATAAATGTTTATTTTATTCTGTTTTTCATAGAAATAATACAGATTATAGTTATTTTAGCGTCATGATAAACGCGTAAAATAAATATTTAAGTGAAAACTTACATCACCTGTGAAAATGTCAACTGTCTAACTATCACGATTCATGAGATACAACGTTGACGATGACAGACGCTACAGATAGCTAGCTAGCAGTATTAATAACTGAGCGTTTTCCCCTTTGGGTACGGAACCCTAAAAACACCTACTTTTCGAGTAGCAAGAGAAAGAGATAATTAATATACTTTACACTATGCTGCGCCGGGATATTAGACTCTGACATTTTACACTTTAACATAGCATATTTAGTTAAAGAAAGGTAATGAAAAGAAAGCTGATATTATAAAATATGGGATATACATTACATATTTATAGTGATTTCTACTATCTATAGATAATCATGATAATGATAAACCCCCCTGCACACAACAATCAGCATTAGGGACAGATAAAAACGCATTAGAACACCACAATGCATTATCTAATTTATTGCTTTAGCCTTAACTTATTTGTTACAGTATAACAAATCGTTAGCCTCTAACCAAAAAAGGATTTAATGACGCTTTATAATTGCTTTTCGTTTTATTAATTCATTTAAATACGACCAGTACTATTAGAGTCGACATATTTAAGTCCATAATCAACTTGCTAACTGGAGCAATTATTATACGTAGCGAAATAAAGAGTATATGCAGTACGGTCAACAAGTCGTGGCCGCCCTGAATTTAGCCGTAGATGGCTGCGTAGATTTGATTTTAGGATTTCTTCTTACTGCTGTTTATTATTTTGTTCCCGAGTGAACAATACGCCAAAGTTCAGAAAATTTAACTTCAGGGCGGCCACTACTGGTTGACCGTACTGTAGAAGCACTTATGAGAAGAACTTTGGTACCAGTGACCTACAAGTGGATATACGTTGCAAATATACTGTTCTTGCAATTTATTACATTATGAGAACAATACGTGCCTTGCAATATTATTATTAAAAGTAAAGGAGCGATTAAATGCATGACCGGTGAACATATTGTTGTTTTTTTATAATTATTACATTTATGCCATCTGCTGCGTATAATTTGATCGAAGGTTGTTTTTTAATATAAATAAGAGACAATATGTTTGTATATAATATATAAGGTTCGCGTCTATTTCTGTGTCGAAAACAGGTTCAGTTTTACATGACAGTTATTTTGTTATATTAGAATTATAATTTTCCAAAATCAATATTTTCCAGTTTATTTTAATTGAAATATATTTCAGACAATATGGAAAGCTTATGTCCATTTATTTTTATGTTCCCCTGCTCTGGTGAAACCAATCACTTACTCTTGTAATTGGGCAAAAAATGGAGACGGTCTTGTAATTGGGCAAAAAATGGAGAATGAAGTGTTTTGTCTCTACTCGTATACTCTATCTACCTTGCTATAAACAGAAGAAACGTCAATCCAAAATTTTAAGAGTTATGGCCGTAACGTCTTAGTTCTGTTCTCTTCGTCATTTATAAAACGTACTAAGCTAAAAAAGAGATTTATAAATATATTTATTAATTATTTGTATTTTAGGTGACCCCACAAAGTCTCCACAGTGCGAGCTGGGCGGTCCAGGCTCTCTAAAGTCGGAGCGGCTTTCATCTGACTCAAATGATATTATTGACCCACAAACTGGGCTGAGAGGTTCAACTGGTAGTTTACAGGTAAGTGATACGAGCTCGACGTGATTAATGTATAATATTTGTCACGTTTTTAATGTGTTTTTATTTTCTAAAGTTTTTTTTTTAATACAACATATAATACATTTTAACTGCTAAGAGTATGTCATTATTGATTCGAATGTTACGCCGCTTGTGTATAATATTTGTTATATATTTCTTTTATCTTATTAATAAATAAAAAAAAACTTGAAATATATCGTTATATGTAAATATTAAAGGCTTAGTTGATAATAGAAATAAAAAACATACGCCAACAACTAGCGTGTGTAATCCCTGGAAATATCGAGTTAATATAATATAATCTGCGAAGGTACGATTTCTGTGCATTAAATATTTAAAAGAAATCGATTCTACAGCAATGATATACGCGGGCTAGATGCCGATGAAGAAAGGTCTAACGTAGTATTTTTAGCTCTATAGTAAATTGTCATTCATTTTATTCCAATAATGATAATGTAACGTGACAAAATGTAATAAGTTTTGGGCTGTATATTGATTTTTTAAAGCAGTGTACATTTCTTTTTGAAGTTCACCAAAGTTATGATGTCAAGTTGATCTATCAGTTTAAACGGATGCAAATTTAGTTTAGAATGATTTTTCAATTAAATTGAAAACTATAGAAAAAAGTGTCTATTGCTATAATGTCTAGAAATAAGACACATTTACGTCAAAAAAGATCTGTGTCGTCACGTATTCCAGGATGGCAACCAGAACTGCCGGAACCCCAACGGGCCGGACATGGGGTCGTGTCGCATGGGCGGCGCGGGCCCGATGGGCCCTGGCGTGTCCATGGGGCCCATGTCCAGCGAGGCGCAGACGCTGCCTTCTAACGTTATTAGCAAACAGTCCGGCAGTATGGAGGTAATATTGATGGTCTTTTTATGTAATGTTCATATTGACATAGGGTCGTGGGTTTGATGCTCACTTGATGTACAAGCTATTTTATCTTTTTCTTGTACTTGCCTTTTCTATAAAATGCAATAAGTATCGGGAAATGCGGCTTACACTTCAGATTTCATATACTATTTCTATATGTCAAAAAGCATAACCTTAAAACACAGATAAATATTTTTTCTTGTTTTTGACATTTTTAATGTGATATTTGCACACTTTCAATTTTTTTATTACTTTTCTAAAAAAGTTTGTTTTTCTTTCTTTAACATATATTATAAAGTTAACTTTGATGTGGCGTGATTTGATAATAGGTACCCAAGAGAGAACGAATTCAAACTACACATATATACACACACACACATCTATATATAAAATTTTGAAATTGTGATAAAAAAGTTATTGTAATATAAAAACAGTTAAAAAATATGTTGGTTGTTATTACGTATTTTTTATCTGATTAAGTGAAAACTTCAAGTTACATGCTTAAGTCGTAATATTAGAGATTATTTTCTTCGTCACAATAGTAACAACTATAGGCAATACCAGTGTGTATAGAAAAAAAACTTTATTGTTAAAAAATATATTTATATCTTTGAATTATGATCGCACATTTGTATAAAAAAAATGTTAAATTATATTCGCATATATCAGGGTTGACATAGAGAACCTAGTGTTAAGACACTACGTTGCCAACCCACAGCCCCATTTTTCAGTAATAATTTTTCTGAGTGGTAATCAAACCCACAACCGACGCGCTTATTAATGTTAAAAAACACTCCAATTTGAATTAGACACGCAAAAGTTATCACGTTTATAACATTTTAATAATGTAGCTAAAACGTTCACTACGTAAGTGGACATTGAGCGACTTTCGATCGATTATCATTTCATCGATACGATTGTAAAGCTCCGCCGTACTGTAAATATTTGACATGTTACTGACGTATATTTTATTTATGGTTTTGTTTCACGTTAAATTTATATTGGTAGCGAATATCGTGATGGTTGTGGGTTCAATTTGTGTCATTACCATTGGAAACGTAATATATAGGCAATAATAAAATTTGTTTTAACATTATATTTATACAAAATTTTATCTCTAAATCGCACAAAATACAGGATTACGTGGATATATAAAAAAAAATACGTTCGAGCTAATGATGATTGTGTATAAATAAATCATAGCCGCCTAAGCTTAAGCTTTTCTTGGAAAAACGGTTAAATAAATTCTCGCAAAAAAAATCGCAGCCACTCGACTCCATTCAATATTAAGACAGATTAAATAAATTACTGCTTTATTTGTTCTTATTTGTTTTTAGGGTTTGGTACCTTTTAAGGAAAAAAGAAACCCCTATAAGATCACTTTTTTGTCCGTCTGTCTGTCTGTCTGTGAAAGATATTTTCATTTGTGATCATATAAGGGTTTATATCGTAATTCGTCAAAATTAATAAGATTCTTCCGGTTGACTTAGAATTATGAAACTTGGCAGGAACTATCTGAAAACTATACATTTTTAAAAATTGGTTAAATCCTAAAAAATAATAGCAAAATTTGGTATTAAAGCCGCTTGTTTGATCATTATCATAATTATTTATCAGATGAAAGGGCTCTGGCAATTTTTGTATGGAACCCTCGGTGGGCGAGTCAGACTTACGCTTGCCTGGTTTTTTAAATAAGATCATTAATTAAAACATCATTTGTGAAACTAATTAATTCTATCTCTGTTAAATATATAGATATATAAACGCAGTTGAACATTTTGGTATAACATTACATAATATATAGAGGCCGTCGTGGGGAGGCGCGTAAGATTGTGACTGTAACGTAACGGTTGTCGGTTCGACCTCTACTCGGGGGGAATGAATTATTATTTATTAATCAGCTTCACGCTGTATCCCGCATACAGCAGAGTAGGCAGAGGGAACCTAGTGATAAGACACTCCGTTCCCCACTTTCTGCCGAATTCTGGAGGCATTGCGTGATGAGTGGCAGAACTCAACGCCGCGCTTAACCTCGACACCAGAACGAAGAAATGGAAATATAAATTTAAGTAAAAGCCCGTTGTTGAGTTTCTCCACTTATTACGTAATGCCTCCAAAACTGCTAGATGAGGGATACAGCTTGAAGATGAAAAAAGAAAAAAATACAAAATATATATTTTTTGAAAAAAATATAAATTATCATATAATATATGTAAAAGTTACATTGTCATCCGTATTATTAAGGTTTTCATACAATTATTTTATCTCGATATGGTCTAATGTGGTCAACAATTGTCTCATTAGCGACAATTTGCTTGTAGTTTTGACAAGTTGCCACCCTCGTACAAAATGTAATATGTCGTACAAACGATATGAAGCAATAAACACAGGTTCACAATTGTTTTGTTTTTAAAAGAGGTGACACACGTGCGTAGGCCAATGTACGATACAAATATATTTGTAGGTCCTATAAAAAGTTTTGTTTTATTCTTTGAGTTTACTTTTTATGTGATTTTGTGTGATGGACCGTGTTGCTGAGATTAAAAAGGTATTTTTTTTAATTGAAGTCTTCATTTTCATCTATTTTATTTTACTGTATGTATATTTTGTACTATATATTTTTAGAATGTTCTTTTTTATATTTTGAAGCGGTATGATTAATTTAAATATTTAATAAAAAAGAGAAAATATAAGATTCTATACACCTTTTATACGATCATGCCCTAACAATAAAATATAAAAATAACAGAATTTGCTATATAGATTTAATACATGCTTCTAATATTATCTTATATTATATTTTTCTACTTATTTACTTCTATAAAGAGTGTACAAACAATACATTTTAACATCCACCGTGGCTCAGTGGCCGACTAATTGCGACGATTGTGGATTCGATTGCAACTCCGAAAAAATATTTTCTTTTCCTCGGATTGGTATCAAAACTAAACTCGGCATTGATTTCCGCTACTCAACACAAAATACCTTAAGTATGGTATGTGGAAAGCTAAGTGTCTCAACACTAGTTTACTTCCGCCTATACTCCTTTATGCGAGATACAGCGTGAAGCTGAAAAATATGAGTGTACAAATAATACCTGTCATGTCCAGCAGCAGAGTCAGATCTTCGTGTTCTCTACGCACTTGGCCAATAAGGGAGCTGAGGCGGTCATCTCTGGGCAACATCACTCCATTATAGCCTATCATTGCGCCCAGCCTGGCACTAAGAAATATTTGGAGGTGGGCTTGCTAGTTTTTATGTAGCTTGTTTAATGTTTTCCCACTGTTTGTCAATAAAATATAGTTTTTTGTTTATTTGTAATGTTTTGTTGTTAAAGTAAAACAACTTGTGTACTGATGTATAGCTTTTATAAACTTTAGTGGTATCAAGAAACCTTTTATATTTTTGTTCATAATAATTTTTAATGTATGAAATTTACGGAACTGTAAATATAACTAGCTGTTTTTCTTTCTTCATGCAGAAACATCCTTTAAAAATGGGACAATTTAACAAACAAAACCCTGCCCAATGGTTAAACAACCTTGCTATGGCGAAAAGTCGCGGCGGCATGCGGGGCGGTCCAAACATGATGGGTGGTCCTAACCAAATGGGTCACATGATGGGTGGGCCTATGGGACCTAACATGGGACCCATGAGTCACGGTGGCATGGGACACATGGGACCTAACCATATGGGTCCCAATAGAATGGGTGGACCAGGCAATCAAATGATGATGCTGAAAGGGCCCGGCCAAATGGGGCAGATGGGCCCGGGCATGGGCCCCATGGATGGGTTTCCAGGGGGCACCCCGTCCTGTGGTGTCATGGACGGCCTCGGTGCTGATGGTGAAATGCCCTGGGACACCGTGAGTATTATTGTCTATTTCTAACAATTTTAAAATATATTCATAAATATCAGGAGCTTTAATTTCGTTACCGAGAGAATATTTTACTTACATTATGTTAGCAGGTAATGTTTAATGTAAACTGGATTTTTTCTTTTCAAAAGTCAACAAAAAGAAAGTGAAATTCAATTTAAAAATAAAATTATTAGTGTGGAATAAATTATTTATTATATTTAAAATATTAAAAACGATATATGTCTTTTAGAAAAACTCCTCCGTAATGTCAAACGGTATGGCAAACGGTCCATCGCAAATGCCTCCGTGCTCTGAAGCTGGTGGTGATAATGGCTCCAGTGATAACATCTGCCAACCCGGACCTAAAGGTGACTGATTGTTGTACCATTTGTTTGTTTTTTTTTAATTAGAGGATAATAAAGAGAGATGATGATTGCGAGTTTAATTCCAACTCAGGGAAATAAATTACTTTCGTTTCCTCGCTATGATAATAAGTCGGAGCAGACAAAACTAAAATAGCAAAGACAGTAGTTATGATTGTTTGTATTTGTATCTTAGATATTTATAAAACTTATTTTTATTTACCTAATTTTAACAGGTTTGGCCGTCAATGTAGGTGTTAAAGAATATTTTTCCATGTTCAGCTTCAGTCTCTTCCGCAGGTGTCAAGATACCAGACGAGAACCTCACGCCGCAACAACGCGCTCACAGAGAGGAACAGCTGGCAACTATAAGGAAGATGCAACAGATTCTGTTCCCGGAGAGCGGATCCAATCCTAACCAGCCCAATGATGGGTCACAGGCACCTTCAGATATTAACCCTCCTAATTCTACAGCTAACATGAATATGCCTTTTCCTCCCATGTCGGCACATGGACCAATGTCTGGGCCTAATGGACCAATGGTGTCTATGCCTAGTAGCATGAACAGCGGCCCCAGTTGTACCATGTCTGGACCGATGGGCCCCAACGGACCTATGGGGCCTGGTCCAATGGGCCCGGGTGGTCCGATGGGACCAAATGGTCCCATGGGCGGTCCAATGGGAAATATGGGTGGACCGGGTATGGGTATGGGTGGGCACGGATCAATGGGACCTAATGGGATGATGGGGCCTAACGGACCGATGATGTCGGGCATGGGGCCCAATGGACCGATGGGCCCAATGGGTCCTTGTGGAATGAAAGGAATCAGAGGAGCCTGTGGGGGACCAGATATGAAGCCAGGAATGTGTACAGACATGCACATGGGACGAGGATGTGGTGGACCTATGGGAGTAAGTAGGGTTAAAGATTATTGATAATAATTATTATTTCTTAAAGTAAGCAATAGTAAATTAACGGATTTGTTGTTGTTTCTTTTTCAGCGTATGCCCAACCCTATGGGTGGTATGGGCGGGCCTAAACCTTGTATGATGGGTGGACCACATATGGGTCCTAGGATGATGCCCGGACCAAATCTTAATGCCATGAATGGTAACATTTATTAAATTTTTAGACAATGCATAGTTTATCTACTTATTTTCTAAGTCATATATGTTAATATTATTTAGTTTCATATTAATTTTAAAAAAATTCTCTCCGTAATGTCCAGGTGGTATAATGATGGAAGGCGGCATGATGGGTGGCATGGTGCCTCACGGTGACTGCGGGCCCGACCACCATATGCCAGTCAACGGCCCCATGTGTGACGAATATGGACGTGGCAGAAATGTAAGTGGAATTTATTGTTTATATGTATCTATGTAAGTTACTTGGATGTGGTTTTATATGAATAAAAAATATTTTGTTATATTATTTGTGAGATAATAAAATTGTTTTATTACATTTGAATGGTTTATAATTATTTATTATTTGAAATCTTTATAGAAATATTTCAAATTCTACTGTCATATGCCATTGCAGATATTGTTACCATCATATTCTATTGAATAATACAAAAAAAATGCCTTACAACGTAGTTAACGTGTATTTGTTTCTATTAATAAGACAATAACTACTTATTATTTACAGATGGGCCCCGGCGACCCCGGTGGGTTGGGTCCAGGCCTGGGTCCAGGTCTAGGTCCAGGTATGGGACACAAACCGTCACGCAGTCCCAAATCCCCACCCCAGGACATAGATTGGCAGAAACTACACCACCAGTTCTTTGATGATAACAAAAATATGGATAATGAACTTAGTAAGTCGATTTTTGTACATTGTTTGTATTTCGTGAGATAGCTTGAGAGAAATACTTAAACAATGGAGATTTTTGGTTCTGTAAATAAATGAACAGGAAAATGAGGAAAAATCCTAATTAATTATTAACATTTAATTCAAATCTCAATCTTTAAACTATTTGTAGAGATGTTGTAATATATTATGGGTTGAGTGATAGAACAACGCGATTTGTTCTGTTGCCAGTGCGTGAAAACATGAAAATAATTCAATCTCCTTTGTGGAAATGGAACCCAAAACTATCGCGCTTACATACATTCTGTGTTGCTGCGCCACGACTGCGCCTTATATTTTATTTTTAATGTAATATCTATTCAGGTACACAAGTAAAGTCCCCCTGTTCCGAACGTGGTGGATGTTTGCCGCCGCCGCCTTATGGTGCCTCACCTTTACATCGTTCTGCCTCAGTGCCTATAGGTATTTTTTTATATATAGTTTTGGCAAATGTGTTAAAATTTTGTTAGTAACGGGACTCGAGCCCGCGCCTCTTGGAAACTATCGAATTTGACCAGTTTCCGATTTTTTATACATTTTCTGAAATTTTTTTTTATTCTAGCCTGGAATAATATTTTTAAAAATGCTTAATTTTTTTTGTTATTATATTTATAGCAGTTTTGAAACATTTATATAACATTTTTTTTATTAATAATAAATAACATGTATTTTGTAATGCATTATAAATATAAATATTTTTCTACTAATACGATTGTAGAATTAAATAAATACATTATTGTTAAGAGAACAAGATATAAGAGAAATTAAAAATTATTTGCTGCCCCTCAGCTACTCAATCCCCCTCCCAAGGTGCAGTAATGTCAATGTCTGCAGAGGCTTCACGAGCCAACTCAGCGCTGTCCAGCCCTGCACACTGCAAAAAACCGGATGCACCTGGTGTGTATAAGCATTTGTTTTTGGCTTTTATACGTACATACACATAGATATACACACGTACACTCACATGCATATCACATACATAGTATTAATATATATATTACACAGTTCCACACACTACGAGTAACTGAATATGACAGGAGTGTATATATTTCTTTTTTTTTCTAATACTGACGTTGACCTGAAATAGTATCTCGGAGATGCTCTATACATGATATAGAGTATCTATCAAGTTGTGGTTTACATATGTTCATAAACATAGACATGAGCTAATCTACATGTAGTACTCCCACATGCATATTTATTTTCAAGAGAAACAAACGGTAGAATAAATTATAAAACACAAGTGATTCAACATATCCATATGTGCACCTATCTCCACACATTTATTTATAAATTACATACATAGAAGACATGTTATTTTTACACTTGGTAAATGCCTAGTTATTCATGCACATTTATAGACATACTATTTATTCATCAACCATAGTATTTATATATTGTTGACTAAAGTGCTAAGTGTTTAACTCAGAATTATGGAATGTTGTAGGTTGTTTTTTTTTTCTTTAAATATTTACGAGTCTATAACATATTTTAGATATGTATTAAGATATTAAAAATTAAATTTAAAACAAGACTAAATTTTGCCAACGAAATTTATAATAACAATAAACTAAGCGGTTTCTACTCATATACATTTCACACTGTAACCCATATATCACACATCATTCATAAAATAACTGTTATTTTGACACTAAAGTAGAAGCCATAGACGTAGAATTGCATGATGTTTTTTTTATCTATGTTAGACATTTTCCCAACCACAATATAGATGTTTTTTTTTCATAATTTTTAAAATTTCGTTTGGTTTCAAGTGCACTATGATTTTTTTTATTTTTCTGTAGTTGTAATGCGTATTTTTTGTTTTCCCCTCCCCCCGCAAAACGCTTGACCGCTTGAAATCCCGTGTGATGAAATAACGACATTAAAACGCAACGATTGGAAAATATATAATAACAACTTGGGCCAATGTTGGACGAAACTTTGGCCATAAAGAGATACTAGAGAAATTGGACGACGGCGTGTTTGTACGTACGCTCCAATGTTTGGCGGCGCAGCAACAGAAAAACCAACAAGGATCGATACAAAAGGAACCGAGTTTAATGCCGGTGCCGTCGCCTCAACAAATATCTTATCTCAACCAGTTCGAAGGTAATATTATATGGGTTATTGCCGCTGAACTAGTTTTTAATTAAGCGCAGCGTTGAGTTCCGCCACTCAACAAGCAAAGTTGCTAATATTAGGCGTATTTGAGGCGTTCCCCAAGTACGCCTGACACTACGTTGAATGTCATAACACTAGGTTCCTTGCTTACCTTGATGTATACGGGATACAACGTGAAGTTAAAACAAAAAAAAAAGTTATTTGTACATATTGTTTTGTTCATTATACAGGTGGGGTCTATGTTCACGGCTAGTTTTTGCTATATGATTGTCGCTTTTTTGTGTATTTTTTTTATATATGACCAATTTGTATAAAAAATAAAAGTACATTGTCGTTTTATTTATATGTATTCGTTGTGAATGAAAATAATAAAAAATATATTGAACAATTAATTCAAATTGGCCATATTTTTTAATTAAATGAATATCGATTTTGTGTCTGTTTATGTTTTTCATAATCTCAAAATCGATATGCCTAGTTTTTTTTGTGTTTGTAATGTGTGTAACTTTCATTTTGGTGATGGTTGGTGAAAATGTGCTAACATACTTTCATACTCTATGGCTAATTCGTTCTATCTCTGTTTTTATTGTTTATATTTCGACTCTTTAAGTCGACTAATAAAGACGGAATAAAGTTTATATTTCAATGATAATTATTTTTAATACGTATCTTCTTGGTTAGGTCAAGAATTAACAATACAAAAACAACCTAACACGTCGTTGAAAGACAACGGGCCGCCGTCGAACAATGGTGGTCAAACGCCACAGTCAAGTTCGAATCAAAAATCGCCAGCGGGGTAAGTTTATATTTCTTTACGTTTTCTAGAGTATTGTGTGGAATGAAATTCTTTGTGTGGAACTACCATTATCACTTTAAAAATAAAATCAAGACTTGCTTTTTTTTGTTCTCAATTCATTATTTGAAAATAAAAGTTCCGATATATCCAAATTGCAACAGCATATCTTATCGCAATTTAGATAATAATAAGATACAGGTAATGTAAAATGCCAATCAACCATAAATTACCTGTTACGCAATTTTCACGTTCATAATTTCAAGAGATTGTAGATTCTATTCCCATTCGGGGT
The DNA here is from genome assembly GCA_013403705.1 of Heliconius hermathena. Taxonomy (NCBI): domain Eukaryota; kingdom Metazoa; phylum Arthropoda; class Insecta; order Lepidoptera; family Nymphalidae; genus Heliconius; species Heliconius hermathena. Next base: position 307,977 of record JAAIXJ010000004.1, read on the forward strand.
AAAAAATATTTTTATTTCCCTGCTTTGGTAACAGGAACCAATTCCTGTTACCAAAGCAGGGAAATAAAAATATTATTACTGTGGCGTGGTGAACAGAGTAACTTAACAATAGGCTACCCCCTACCTACCGTGAATTACATGCGTGAGATTAAAAATTGAAAATATTGATAATATTTTTTTTCTAGGATGATGCCAGGTACACCAGAGCCACATTCATCCTTATCGGAACAGAGAGCGGGTCGATTCTCCTTGGAACAAAGTCCCGGGTTCAACAATCCGCAGACGCCCACATCAGCTGCTAATACTAAATGTGCACAAGGTATATGAGTATTTTTAAAGAAATTTAATAAACATGACAAAGTATCACTTCACCAGTGATGACCATACCACTCTGAAGTAAGACAGCGCATTATTCACTTGGGTGAAAAATATTATCGAAAGTAAGAAAAATCCTAAAATCAAATCTGCGCAGTCATCTATCTATATATAACTATAGGGCGGCCATGGCTAGTTAACCGTGTTGTAAGACAAAAAAAATTAGTCTATTAATTCTTTATTCGTAATTATTCTCGTCTATTAAAAATGAGAAAAAAGTAGAGATTTTTGACGCAGCAAAAATAAGATATACATTTTATCGTTCGTGCGTCGTTGAATTCTACCACCCTACACTTGATTTTAGGCGAAAAGCTGCGAACAGTGTGCACTCAGATAGTGTCTAAGCTAAAAAAAATAGTTTTAAATACAATTTTTTTATGCTATAAAGTCACAAACATTTATGTGTGTTGGTGATATATAATACCAATTGTACAAATTGCAGACGAAAAATCTCGACCAAGTCCATCATCGAACAGATCGAGTCAAGACCCCTCCAAAACCCCGCAGCGGGACAGTCGCGAGGGCCGGGAGGGGCCCTCGCTCAGCCAAGGACCGTACGCGCCCTCCTCCACCGCCAAGAGCAGTTGCAGTGTGACTACCAGCTCACATTCTGATGACACTATGGCGTCTAATACTGAGGTAATTGATTATATATTTTAAAACACAACAACTAATATATTTATAAACAATTTTAGTTCATATGTTATATAGTTAATAAACAAAAGATATTCATTCTTACGAAAAAATGCAACAATAATGAATAAGTATCCAAATAAAACACCACACTACATGAAATCACAAATGACAATGTACCAATATCAATATATCTTATATGTGTTAATAGACTATTTATGACGTCTGATATTTCTAATGAAAAATAAAAATTTAAGTATAATTAAATTACAAAAATATTACCTAAATAGTATAAGAAATACTTATTTACTGTATGAAATGAAATATAAGTCAACTAGGTTATTTCATGATAGTGTTAAGAAACACATTTTAAATGAAACTAATATATAAAAATCTTAAATATACGCGATTAATCCGGTTAAATTAGTTTAATTTAAAATGTGTAATAATCGTGAAAATCAAAGTATTATAAGTAGAGTATATAGTCTTATTATTGTGTTAAAAAACACTATGATTCAATATGTTACGTAACAGTTGTGCGTTTCATGCATGAAATAATAATAAGTAAATAAAATAAATAAATCAGCTTCACGCTGTATCCCGCACACAGCAGGGTAGGCAGAGGGAACCTAGTGTTAAGACACTCCGTTCCTCACTTTCTACCGAATTCTGGAGGCATTGGGTGTTGAGTGGCAGAACTCAACGCCGCGCTTAACTTTAACTAAGTAATTCTTATAATAAGTAATTCTTATATATGTTACAGACTACGTTGTCAGGAGGGCCCAACAGCACGAGTTTACCCGGACCATTCCCTGGCGCGTGCAGTATGAACAGGCCTGACAACATCCCCATTAACCCCAACCAGGGCCCCAACGGCCCCATGGGCCCCGCAACCTCCTCCTTCGATCCCATCTCCTCCCTCGCGCAGATGTCGCAGCAGCTCACCAATACGGTGGGCGGCGCGCCCCCCATGGGCCCAGGGCCCGGCGGTAATGGCATGGGGCCCTTTGGGTCCGCGCCCCACCACATGCAGCACCACCACCCGGCCATGCACCCGCATGGGCACCATATGATGATGAATGATTTAGGTAGGTTTTGGTGTGATTTTATTGACATTGAGTAAATAAAGCTATGGTTTTTTTTATAAAATAAAACATGTGTTTAATGTATTTATTTTGAATAAATTCTATTTAAATTTATATTTTTTATAGGATGTCATATGGATAACATGGGACCTAATATGGGCGGACCCATGGAAGGAATGATGGGCGGTGGCGATTTCCCACCAGATATGAACTTGAGCCCGAAAATGGGCGGCGGCCCCATGGGCGGGCCGATGGGGCCCATGGGGCCGGACGCGGGCATGATGGGCGGCCCACGCATGGCGGGGCACGGCGCCGGCAAGATGCCGCCCTTCAACGGCGCCAACGTGCAGGTGAAGGCGAGCGCGCCCAACACCATCCAGTACCTGCCCACGCGGCCGCAGATGGCGTGCAACAGCGGGCCGCGCGGGCCGCCGTCGCTGGACTTCCTGCAGCGCGTCACCAGCCCCATGCAGCTGGAGGGCAAGGCGCCGGGCGGGCTGCAGTACGGCGTGATGCGCGCGCCCGCCATGCTGCGCATGCCGCACTACGCGGCCGGCTTCGCGTCGCCGCCGCCCGGCGCGCCCGGCGGGCCCGGCTTCCGCGCCAAGGGGCCGGCGCGCATGGGCGCGGCGCAGGCGCTGCCGCCCTCCATGGGCGGGCCGGGCCCGGGCCTGCAGGGCGCCGCCTTCAAGGGGCACGGCGGCGGGTTCGCGGTGCCGTCCACGGCAGACCCCAACTACGCGGCGCAGTTCCACAACTTCCAGCAGCAGCTGTACGCGACGGGCAGCCGCGGCGCGCAGCCGCACGCGCCCTACCCGCACGCGCCCTACCAGCCGTCCAAGTGATGACGCGCCCCCCGCACCCCCCGCCTGCGCGACTTTGTACAGATTGTACAAACTTAGATGTGTTAACGAGTAGGCGCACTTCGGCCGACGGCGACGATATAGATTTTTATGTTATATTTTTACACAGACGCGCCGGGATTTCAGTGTATCGGTTCCTTTACTTAGCTATTTTTATATATGATTCCTATGCACGCAGATATCTAGTCAATTTGAAATTAATGCCCCCCGGGCCTCCGATTCCCTCCAACCTGCCCCGGCTCCGCTCCCCGCCCCGCGGTCCACACTCGGAACTACATAAACATTATGTAAACACTATATTTTGTCCATTTTAGTTTTAGATATTTTTAGGGAAATTGGTTTAATATATTTTTTTTGGCTTCTCGGCCAGTATAACTCTTGGAACTAACGCGCTAGTTTATTCTTATGAGTATTTTATTCATTTTGATCTGATAGTAATGTTTTTCTGTCTTCCATACCTTTAAAATCAAACTCTACACTAGGACACAGGTGGTACGTAGCAAAAGTGAAATGGAAAAACGCAATAACTTCGAATTAACGTTTAATATTTACTTTATTTTACGAGAGTACTTAAAATCTAATGCCATATAATTTGCCACGTGATTTTATTAGTTCGTTAATATTTCGAACTGTCTATTTATTTTTATTATTATATATCTTTGATGCCAATATACATATATTTTCGAATGCTACAACTTTTATAGTACATAGGGCATGTAATAACGCTAGGCTAGTTAGTTCATTGTGGACGTCACAGTGGCCTTTTTAATGCCTTTTTTTATGAAGCGATGAACCCCGAGCACTGCGGATAGTTGCTCACGACGAGATATTGATATCCTTATGAGATTAGTGTAGATACGAACCGAGATGGAGGCGTCACGTGACGCACACTGTCACCTCTGCGTGTGAGTTCTAGATCTTTCTTTTTACAAGTACATGATGAATAGATATTATAGCACTAATTTTATTAGTGTCGTGTCACGTGGCGCCGCCGTTTTGAATGTCTACAATTAGAGAAGGGCGTGGCAATCTTGTGAGAAGCACAACAGTCCAGTAAGAAACACCCGCTAGAAATTAGATAGACTTAATTTAATTGTAATTATAATTTAAGGTAAAGAATGGTTCTTGTTTTAGGGTAAGTGAAGAGCAATGATATAAAATAGTTTGTGTAATATTAAACTTAAGAGATGAAATTAAGATGCAAACTATTGGTTGTGATTCTGACACAATTTGTTAAGTTGTTCGTAGATTTGTCACAGAATATTTGTGGAAACTTAACGTATTTCATGATAAGGCCCCTTTTTATTTTATTTTTCTTTGTTTTTTCGACGTTTTTTATGTGTCGTTCTCGTTTGTACATCGCTAACAATAATTGTACAGAGTACTTTTGGACTTAATTTAAGGCAATAAATGTATTTATTTTATAACTCGTGATGTAAGAATTTATTCTTAATTATTATAAAAAAAATATATAATATGCTTGTATACTCATGTTTTATTTACCTTGGAATATAACATATAAGTAAATAAACTGAAATCTTATTTATGACATTATTATAGCTAAAACAATAATTGCCATAGAACTAGAGAACTTTCATTTTTTCATATATTACAAATAAAATAATTAAAAAAAAAATAGAACTGACTTAGACTTAAATTTATATTTCCATTTATCCATTTATCCGGCGTTGAGTTCTGCTACTCAACACTCAATGCCTCCAGAATTCGACATAAAGCTGCTTACCCTGCTGTATGCGGGATACAGCGTGAAGCTGATAATGATAAAAATATTTACTATTTTAAATCTGTGATTTTTAGAATTGGTGCCAATATGGATATTTTTAAAGATATATATTGATGATATTTTAGCGTTTATTTTGTGTATTAAGTACTATGTTAGAATTATTTTATATTTTCATTCCCTTGTTCTGTCTGGTAACAAGATGAAGTGCCTTGAGTACCGCTACTACATTCCTCTGCCTACCCTTAAATGCGGGATACAGGTGAAGGTAAGAAAGGCAAATATTTATGTAAACAATAAATATAATGAGGCAATAATATTCATATTCATGACAATAAAATTAAGGAGGCGAAGCAGTGGATGGATATGTGCTTATACACTTACATAAAAAATAAAATATATATCCTATTCATTTAATATTTGATATAAAATCTTTTTCTTTATTTTAATTGAAAATTGAAATAATTTTTTGTGACATGTCTATTGTAAATATTGATTGCTTAAATTTTTAAGTATTATGCGTCTGTGATGTAAGTCTGAAGCAGACATTAGAGTGAAAGGTGATACCCGTACGAAAACAAAATTAATATTTATAAGCACATACGTAATATATATTTTACGACTATTATTTACGTATAAATATTTGTCAACTTATTATATACTAGAATAACCATAATATATAATTAATGAAATATTTTCATACATACATAAATATAGTACAAATTGTTCATTCATTATTCGAAATAAAAAACAAATGACTTGTCTATGGAATCACAGAACGGAATCTTGTAAAAGATTAGGCCATTTCATAAAACAAATGTATAGTAACTCGCAGAAAATATCTTCGGGACAGTTGTATTTATTTCAGCTTTGCATTTTAAATTAAATTGAATCGTGAACCGCATAGTAGGCCCATTCTAGAAGATTCATCTTCGTCTTTAGCGGAAGGGTTAGCAGGCTTGATTCTGCAATAGAAAAAGATTTGCATTGAGAAGAGACGTAAGGTAAACATCGATTTATTTTCTCCAAAAATGGAATCGGTCGTCGTTATAATACTGTACTGGTTTCTTAACGTAATAAGTTGTGCCTCGAGTGTTTATAATTATTTTTAGTGCATCCTTGTACGAAATGAAAGTTTGACTTATGCCACATATTCTTTTGAATGGCAGCTGGCGGACGTACCTTAGCGTAATAGTAGGTATTTAAAATGCTACGTAAACGGTGTAATAGTGTTCTACATTGTAATCTTGATATATGCATTAGTAACCGAGTGTTTGGATTATTTTCAGACCATCCTAGAAATAGTGAATATTGTAATGTTTTTTCCACAGTAAAATGTCAAATTATGAACTTGTCAAAGCTAGGTTGAGTCATTGTTGCAATCACTATCTTTGCGAGTTATTGCTAAAAATCTGTAAACACGGATTAGTTCTATCACTCAACAATTACAACCTTTACACAATTCAATTTTTTCGTTAAGTTTTGAAAGTGTCAACATCGTATTTGTAAAGTTTTAATTTTTATTCTTAGTAATTTTTTTATGGTGAAGTTTATTGTTTTGAGAACATATTGTTATTCATCAATAAACAAAAGTAAAAGGCTAATTGTAGGAAAATCTGATTACTCTGATTTATTTCTTATTACTTTCATCTTAAAATATTTCTTTCATGGTAAACCTTCAATAGGCAAAACAAGTAAGTAGCTTTCACTTGATGAATTAAATATCCATTAGGCAAGACTTATGTGAGAATATTTAGAAAAAGCATTAGCAATACTATGATAACACAAAGAAGTTACGAAACTTTGGTTAATTTTGTAATTCTTGTACTTAAATCATTAGTATATAACAATAATATTGTAGTTGCTCTAATGATAGGTAAAGGTTCCATTAACATAATATAAGATTAATTGTTACAATATAAGTAAATAAAGATTCAGTTAAATTTTTATTTAAAAAATAAAACATGTCTTTGTAGGGACAAATTTTATAGAAAACCTTATATTATTCCTAAATATTCTATTAACTTTTAAATGTCATTTTATATTTTAGTTACTCTAAATTGCTATCTATCATTTCTAACCCTCAGTCATATTTATAGTACTTGTTACATACAATATTGAAATTATTCATTTTTTCTGATTCACTTATTATATGGAAAAACTAATTGAAATTCAATAGGTTTTTCCATTTTAGTATACATATATATTTTTTATCATATCCTTTGTCATCCCTTTTTAACTTTACTCCTTGTTCTATTAAGTAGTCTATTTAAGATTATTAGACAAGGTTTAGTTCATTTTGTATTAATGTGCAAAATTAAACAATATTAATTAAATTACAATATTCCTGATGGTATACTGCATTGGCAAAGGGACACAGTATTTTAAATACTCCTTTCCTCACTTTCTGCTAATTTTTTAAGCCATTAAATGTTGAGTAATGAAGCTCAAAGCCTTACTTTATTTTGTTACTACAAGACATATTTAACCTTGTTCTGGAGCGAGGATAAATATAATTCCTCCTCTAAGTGTAAATCACACTCATAACCATCACATATACAGTTAGATCCTCTGCCCCTGTACATTGATGGCCTCTGTTCATATAAGTATTTGTTATTATAAAATGTTGACTGCTATGATAATGCCTTTCTAATACTTACATAATATTAGAACTTTGAAGATTGCATTCATTGAGTAACTAACACTATCTTGGTGTTAAAAAGATTTGTGTGTAGATATTATTAGTATGTATAGAATGGACTGAAAAATGCACATAACATTATTTATTTCTTTTCATGTTTCAAGATGTTGTTCAAACATATGATGGTTTTGTAATTTATAATGTATTTATTTATAAGTAATATAAATAACTTGTGTTCTGTTTGTGGATTTTCTTACTTGAATTACGCTAACATGAAATGAATATTATATACACAAACTTTTGTCTTCAATCATTATTCTCTTTATTAGAGAAAACTGCATTATTTTTTTTGTCTTTTTAGAAATATCTATGAATACAACTGTAGCATAATGTTTTAGTATCCAACAATAAAAAATGTTATTAAAATATGTTAGACATATAACAAATAATGTTTAAATTTTCTTTCTTTTTTAAATTTTCTTATTGGAATTTATTCATTCTTAGTTTGCTTACTAGATTTATTTTTAACTAACATAAAATGTAACTTATTGGCATTTTATTACTATGATTTCTATCAGTGTTTTTGTTTTTCTTACAGGTTACAAGGAGGTAGGGTATTGTTCGTATTTACTGGGAAGTACTGAACAATTAGCTCTTAGGGCTAGGATGTCAGTTTTGAATCAGAGTGGAGAAGAGCAGGTAATTTTGTCAATACTGTTAAAAAAATTAAATTAAATTAGCTTCACGCTGTATCCCGCACACAGCAGGGTAGGCAGAGGGAACCTAGTGTTAAGACACACCGTTCCCCACTTTCTGCCGAGTTCTGGAGGCATTGCGTGTTGNGTCACGCCTCGTGCCGCTGCGCCACGACCGGCCTCAATACTGTTCATATAAATAATTTTTAAAAAATACAAAATAAAACAATCAAGAATAATAAAATTATGAAACAATGCTTATTATAAATATTTTAGATATTATATAATATAATTTTTAAATTTCTTGATTTATGACTACTTTACTTTTTTATTTTCTTAAATATTTATCTGTTTAGTATCTGTTTGTGATTAAAACTTAACAATCATAATAATTTACTCTTTCACTGACATAGTTTAATGAGGTGGTTGTGGGGTTGATATCTATTTTGCTATGCAGGGAAAAGAAACAACAAAGAAAAATAAGACCAGTTTGATATATATTATATATATTTAATTTATTTAAAAATTTTTAAGTTTGATTCAAATTTACTTTCTATTACATTGTTTTGAAACATACAGTAATTGGTTATAAGTTCCTTTCCCAATTTTATTAAGCATTAAGTAACAGCTTCTTGATTATTTCTATTAATTGTTTAAAAATAAAATTACACCTTATTTTTTTGTGTTCATATCCTTACTGAATATTTGTTATTTTTATAGATTTTCATTTAAAATAAAAATGCTTCAAAAAAAATTTTTCATTTGTGCCTGTGGGACAAAAAAAAAACAATTGTAATCTCAGTCTACAATGTCAGTTATACAAGCATTTTCTGGATTTGTTACAATTGATTTTTTATAAAAATAATATTGATAAGATTCGACTTAGATTACATTTTCATATTTAATTAATTAATTTTTTTACCTATAATTATGATGATTAATAGTAAAATGTAATTATATTTTAATATTCTGTTCTTAAGTGAGTTTTTACAATTAAAAAATATTTGGAAATTGTATAAGGCAATATGATATAGATATTTTAAAGTAACTTGATATAAATATATATACCTCTTCTACGCTATAATGACCCTAGAGGCTAAAATATTTCTAATGTAACTTTTGTTATGATTAAAATTAGGTAATTATTGTTGTATGTATTATTTTTTTGTATACATTCATTTTCAGGTGGAATGTCCCCTGTGTATGGAACCCTTGGAGGTGGACGATCTCCACTTCTACCCGTGCACATGTGGTTATCAAGTAAGTGTTTATATTGTTTTATTAAGTATAATAATGAACAGTTCTCAATCTGAATCTTTTATTATAGAATAATAAATATCATTAAATTGTCTAAAGAATAATAACAATTGATTATAATATACATACCATTTATGTTTCATATACAAGATGCTCCATCCCTTCTTTCCCTCTATAATGTTAAAATAAACTCTGAAGGTCAATTTCTATTTTTTGTATAACATGCAACAGTCATTTCCATAGACAATATTCTTGCCTTTCTTATTCATTGAAAGTTTTGTTATATTATATAACAAAAACACATAAATATTTTAAAATATTTTCTTAAAAAGTTGAACGTAGAAATCAAGAAAAATTTTATATTTTATGGCAATGTTATTTATTTACGAGTGTTATCACAATCATATGTTCCACAATTTAGATTAAGAAAGCATTGTTTATTGATATTAAATCAAGTGTTTACATTTATATATAAATTTTGATTTGTTTTATATCAAAACATATGATGTCTATCTCTATAGTCTATAGGACATATCTAAATGAATGATAGTTTTGGGTTTAAATAGGACCTCGAAAGTTTTCAACTAATTTCTTATATATTTTTAAAACATTTTTAAAGTATTATTCCACACTTAGGAAAGAAAAATACTTCTTTAGAAAACATATAAAAATATGAATATGATAAGTATAATTTCTTAAATGTTTTTTACACAAAAACCAATATTTAGAAATTATAAAAGACTGTTGAAGTTACCTGATAAGAATATATATAAAGAATATTTGTTGCACAAAATAAAACCTATAGAAATATAAAATACATACCTCTTAGATGCTTTAATGGTAGATGCTAAAATCCTACTAAAACTATTTTCTTTATAATTGTAATAGTACAGTATGTTTTTTTTTTAAATTCCTTAATTTTTGTACTATATAACATCATTATCTATATATGAAATAGGGGTTAAAAGTTTGTATGGTTTTTTTAATTAATTCAATTTTTATAAAATTATTTCAGACTCTTAAAAATATTTAATTGAACACATGTTTCATGGTTTTTTAGAATTCATCTCCTAAGGATGCAAATTAGGGGTTGAAAGTTTATATGGAAAAATCTTGAAATCTTAATTAATATATAATAAATTCTTAATCTTAAATAAATTCTTAACTTAGGGTGGGATAAAAACATGTTTTTATTTCATATAATATGTTATATTTTTTGTGTTAATATTTTTCTTTGCTTTAATTTTATTTATTTATTGATGTTATTAATATTTTGTTTTAAGTACTAGTTAACATATAACTAGTGAATAAAATTAATTGTTGAATTTTCTGGAGGTGTATGTTTATTTAATTAAAGTAGCCATTATCAAACTCTTTGCTATATTCAATTCTTATTAGTTACAATGAATTAATGAATTTTTATTTATTTTTATGCTTTATGAGCTAAATTTATCCTTATTTTTTACATTATTTTCTATTTAATATTATAATAGTTTCAATTTATTTTTTTCAGATATGCAGGTTTTGTTGGAATCGTATTCGGGAGGGCGAGAACGGCCTGTGCCCAGCGTGTCGGAAAGCGTACCCGGAGAACCCGGCAGACTTCACACCTCTCAGTCAAGAACAGGTAAATTTAGTTAATTGTCCTTGTCTACAGTTGGTCAAAATTATTATAGGAACATAATTTTAATTTAACGTTCATTTGTTTTTATAGATAATTGACGCCGTCGTGGCGCAGGGGTATAAGCGTGTGACTGTAACGCGTCGGTTGTGGGTTCTATTTCCGCTAAGAGGATTAAATGATTATTTATGAATATTTTCATTTCTTCGCTCTGCTATCAAGGCTAAAAACGCGGCTGTGAGTTCAGTGGAAAGGAAAAGGACAGGAAGGTGGGGAACAGAGTGTCTTAATACTAGGTTCCTTCTGCCATGCAGATTTTGTTTGATGCTGAAAACAGAATTAGACAGAAATTATCAGTGGTTTGCTAGAGCCTCAGAACATTAGCCACCACAATAATCTTAGTGGGACCCTATATCTCATAGATAGTGTTACTTAGTTTGTTTTTGTTTGTAACATTTAAAATTAATAAATGGTTAAATTTCCTTAATTTGAGATTCGAAATAATCTTTACAGAAACAGTAACCTCTAAATATAATAATAAATTTTTGAAATGTTTTATTTAAAATCTTTACATAAACATTGATAATTCAGAAATATATAATAGTACATAATATTTAATGAAGAACTTCCTTTTTGTTTTCCTTATAGTGAGATTGTACAGTCGTTTTTGATTAATTACTATTGAAATTTATGTTACTTTTTAATTTGGTATGGTATAATGTGTTTTGTTTGTATTTTATACATTTTAAATGGCATTGGGATTTGATAGGACGGTGGATGTTATAGTCATAGGTTCAATTCCTAGCCGAAAAAAATGATATAATAAATAATATTTTTTATTTCGTTAGCGTTGTCTTCTGCCAATTAATTCTAAGTTCAGAACGGAGTGTCTCATACTACTAATTTTTATTCATATATACAACGAAAGTAAATTTTTACTTGCAACCAACTTTATTTTGAAATTGCATAAAATGATACAATAGTTTTAAATGAAACAAATTATATTTTATACATTCGTCAAGGACATTGGTAGTTTAATAGAAATTTAACGCTTATCGACTTTTTTTTTAAATACTAATTAGTTTAAAACTCTATTTAAGAATTTAATATTTTAATATTTTAATTAATGAAATTCATATTTTTTATATTATTTGATTAAATTTATGTTTTTCTGCTATGATCTGGTGTCGAGGCAAATCGCGGCGTTGAGTTCCGCCACTCAACACGCAATGCTTCCAGAATTCGGCGGAAAGTGGGGAACGCTTAATACTAGGTTCCATCTGCCTGCTCTGTTGTGTGCAGGATACAGCGTGAGGCTAATTTTTGATATGAAACTAAATATATGTAAGATATTTCTTTTCTTACATGTGTAAGATACCCAATGCGTTGTAGAGCGAGGTATGAATGTCTGAGTCTTGCTACTTGAAATTGTCTTTGAAAGTCGTATAAACGCTCATTTCTAACATCCGAGCTTTTTTCTTTAATAATATGTAATGTCATAATATATGGCGACGAGCTAGGCTTATTGGTATACTGACAATAGATGACATTGAAGGGTCCAGTCGGCAAAAAGTCATATTGATAGATTATTTATTAGTTACTTAGTGAACTGATAATATAAAAAAAACAAATATATTATGATGTGTATAAGAGAGATGTGTGTAAAAAGAGATATATTATGATGTGTATAACGATGTTGTTTACGTGTTGGCAGGTAGCAGCAATAAAGACGGAGAAGAAGGCGCGCGAACAGAAGCGTCGCAACAAGACGCTGGAGTCGCGGCGCGCGCTCGCCAACGTGCGCGTCGTGCAGAACAACCTCGTGTTCGTGGTGGGCCTGCCCGTCCGGCTGGCGGACCCCGAGGTACATGACAATAGAGCATTACGTCACTCTATATGCTTTTCTAGGTTTCTTTGTATATATGTATTATTTATTATATTTAACATTTTGTGAAAATGTATGAAGTTTACTTTATAATAAAAAACTATTCATAAAAGCTATAAATTAAATGATAATTGGAAAATTATAAGAAGGAGTGAAGAGTACGATCAATAATATTATTAGAATATAAAATAAATTATCGTGCTTTTCGAGTCTTCCTTTATGTTAGATTTCTACAACTTTTTTTTTATTTTATACTTTTTTCAGATTCTCAAACGTCAAGAGTACTTTGGGAAATATGGCAAAATACACAAAGTAGTTATAAACCAAAGTACTGCATATGCAGGGTCACAGGTTAGTTCCAATTAAACATTTTTAGCTTTCCTAAGTGTGGAATAACACTTTAAAAATGTTTAAAAATAATAGAATATATGCCAAACTCCGTTAGTACCTGTAATTTACATGGAATCATAATTTATATATAATTGACATGATAATAGCCTAAATATATATTTTTTTATTAACACAAATGTTTAACATTATTTTTCTATTACACAAAATGTGAGAAGAAAGCGATAAATCTGTAGGCCTTAGATTTTACTTTTGTAATTCATAAATTTTAAAGACCGATTCTTTTAAAAAAAAATATTATTACATTATCTATATATATAAAAGGACATGTACCTGACTGACTGATGTAAGACGCACGCACAGCCTTAACCACTGATGGTAGAAACGTGAAATTTGGACAGATGTTTATTTTTATAATCTGGACATCCACTAAGAAGGAATTTTAAAAATTTTAACCCTAAAGGATCATTCCTTTAGGGTTAAAATTTTTCAAAATCCCATTCCTATTTCATAATAGGGGTTGAAAGTTTGTATGGTTTTTTTTTAAACTGCACCGATTTTTATAAAATTTGAAATTCAGACTCTTTAAAATATTTCATTGAACACGTGTTTCATAGTTTTTTAGAATTCACCCCCTAAGGGTTCAAATAAAGGGTTGAAAGTTTATATGAAAAAATCTTTAAATCGCCACCGATTTTTATAAAAATTTAAATTGTGCTAAAAATAATTTATTGACCACGTGTTTCGTGGTTTTTTAGAATTCACCCCTAAGGGTGCAAATAAGCAGGCGAAGCTGCGCGCGCCCACTAGTATCTAAATATTTAAGTTTAAGTATAATAATATTTATTTAACATTACGAAGTTGTTGGAATTGAAACCGGTACTTTCTACCTGTAGATAACTGTAACAGGTGTTTCGACCGCGAAGCCGTCTGCGGCCTTAAACAAGGTCAAGGTCGCGGCCGCCATGCGTGCCTGTGTAAAGGAAATTATGTTATTTTTAGATATTATATATCTCTTCTCAGCAAAATTGCCTTCCAAGTTTTTGGCATGACCCTGTAGGACTAACACTATTTACATTTTTATGTAGTTTGACGCAACGCGCGGAATAACTGCTAAAGGGATTTAAATGAAACTATACTGTAATCTAGCTTAAACATCAGTATAAAACATTGCCTGCTATTTTTCAATTTTATAAATTAATATAGCAATATTATATATAATCTTTATAAAATTTAATTAATAGTAACTTATGTCCTACACTGATGCTTAAGCTAGATTACAGTAAAATTTCATTTAAATCCTTTTAGTAGTTTTTCCGTGAAATTGGAAGATATTAAATATATGACCATCTTCACAAACTTTCAAATTTATAATATTAGACAGAAGGATAGTAGGATTATATAGGAAAAGACTGTTTGTTTCTCTTAAAAAAAAAACTATTTTGGTATCCAGGGTCCGTCGGCGTCCGCGTACGTGACGTACATATCGCCGGCGGACGCGCTGCGCGCCATCCAGGGCGTCAACAACGTGACGCTGGACGGGCGCGTGCTGAAGGGCTCGCTCGGCACCACCAAGTACTGCGCCAACTTCATGAAGAACATGCCCTGCCCCAAGGCGGACTGCATGTATCTGCACGAGCTAGGTTAGTGTGGAGTGTTGTTATTGTGTATAATACTGTGGACGAGTCGTGGTAACAGTGTCTAGCCATAGAGGTGACGCTTGTGGGTTCAATTCTCAAAGAGGCGTGGATTTGACTTCGACTACGTTAACATTGTTATGATTTTTAAAATAATAATAATAGGATTTTTAAATAAATCAGCTTAACACTGTATTCCACATACAGCAGGGTACAGAGGGAACCTAGTGTTAAGACACTCCGTTCCACGCTTTTGCTTCCAGACCAGACCAGCACCAGAGCTAAGAAATTAAAATATAAATAAATATTTCACTTCCTCGAGTGAGGATCTAACCCACAACCAGTTGCGTTTGCAGTCACACTTTGTGCCACTGCGCTACCACTGGCCTCATTTTTTAAAATAAATATATTTTATTTATTATTACTCCAGGTGATCCCCAAGCGTCGTTCACGAAGGAGGAGATGCACGCGGGTCTCCACCAGGTGTACGAGAGGCGCTTGCACCAGCAGCTGTTGCAGCAGCGCGACCGTCCCGACCGAGCTGACCGCGGCGACCGCGGCGACGAGAGGAATGCTCATGATGGTATGGTCTTGTCCATAAATACACTTCGACCGCGAAGTTAGCTGTAGATGGCTGTGTGGATTTGATTTTAGAAAGTTTTGTTTACTTTTGATTATTTCCATGGTATGTTTACGTACGTTTACGATTTGTCTCACTATTTTAAAAGTAGGAAAAATCTTAAAATCAAATCTGAGCAGCCCTTTTCAGTTATTTTCAGGTTACTTACTACTCGTGCTTTGCGTCGTTACCAGAACGAGGACATAAAAATATTAAATATTTCTTTTTTCTGAGTGGGAGTCAAACTCGCAACCGTCGTGTTTATAGGTCACACGCTTGTGCCTCCGCGCCACGGCGGACTGTTTATGACAACTTTATTGATATGTTTTACAATTAAATTGCAGGTAGTTCTAGTACGAGTTCAGAAAATGGCAGTAAAACAAAAGATGGTATGTGATAATATTTTATAGTCTTATATTTTCAATATATCAACATTTTTAATATATTTTTGAATTATTTGTTGACTTTTGTTTGCAGGGAATCAGTCTAACTTTATACCGACAACAGTGGTCACATCGTCTCAAATAAATGTAGTCAGTACGTCTAAGTGAGTATTATGTTATTTCTATATCTTTATTCAGTTGAAAGTGGGTAACGGAAGTATCTTAATGGGAATAGAGTGTCTAAGCTATTAACACTCTCCACTGTCCACTTTCTCTACTTACATTTCAGACATTACATGTTGAGTGACGGAACTTCAGACTTGGTATCACAGCAGAGAATGAAATTTATTCCCCTAGTGGGAATGGAACCTTCGACCTTTGTGTTTACGATCAGACGCATTGCAATTGCGCCACTATGACATCTCCTGTAATAATTAATTAATTAAAATATATTCATTTATACAAAAAAATATTATTAAATTTTTATATAAATATTTACATTTTATAATGAATTTGCTTAACAATGATAAGTAACATGTACTTATTTATTCCAACTGATATTTGAGCTAATACATATACTGCATACCTCTATAAGATATACAATTTTTTGAATACCATACCATACAAATTACAGATCAAAGAAAGAATCAGTAAATGGTACAAGCAACATAAACTACAACAGCAATAGTAACGGCATAAGTAACAGTAACGGTAGTGGTAACAGCAATAGTAACGGTAAAGAGGCGTGGCCGAGCCTCGCGTGTTCCCCGCCATCCGACAGTCCAGTTAGCAAGCGACCCAGTCCTGAACCACATACAGGTGAGTGTTAAATGAATGGAAAATGAAAATTGTTCTTTCCCCCGATTGGAGATCAAACACACAACCGTCCCGGTTACAGTAAGAAGCTGTTCCACTATGCCACAGTATCCAAGTGGGGATATATAGAAATGAAAAGCTCATTGTTTTTCTAAAATATATATATCAATATAAAAGTCTTGATTCTATGTATGCAGATCTGATGTCTTCCGATTTTGAATATTTAATATTTATGTGTCTTATCCTTATTAGACTTTTTTTTATTGAAAATTTTCATTTTTTGATATTAATGTTCCCCAAATAAAAATTTTTGAGTGTTTATCGTATAAACAAATATTGTTTTATTACGTAAATCACGTTTAAATTACTATGAGGTAACAATGGTATTTTTCAAAAGTAAATATCTAAGTATTAATTCTTTTTTTAAATATTTATTTACAGTAAAGTCACAACAAAACGGCACATCTGAATCATCCAGTCCCACACTTCAACAGCAGTCGCAAACCAAACACAAAGACAACCACAATCAAAACCAAAACCACACAGAAACCAAAACCAGCAGAAGTAAAGATAACCACACAAATGGGCCCAGCAAAAAGAAAGACAAATCGAAACAGAAGAACTCACATAGTACTAGCGAAATTGAACCAGAAATTAATGAAACCAAGGAACAAAATAACACACAAAACTCATCAGTATTCGAAAATGACACACACTATCTATCAAATGAATTAGACGAATTAGAATCGGATAGACACAGTTTATTGGAAAATCATGATTTATTAGACAACAGTGATCACAGTTTGTTAGACGATGACACACACAATCTCCTAAATGATGCCAACAACGAAGTCATGATGATGCAAAGGAATAAAGAAATGTTGTTGGGACTCATTGATAATCATTTAATTCCTCAAATGAAACCGTTAAACGGGTATGGGTTGTTAGATAGGGATATGTATCTTAATACTGATAGAGCGTTAAATCACACGGCCCAAGGTCAAATGATGGATCAGAAGGAGCTGATGAGAAGCAGGACCTTGCTGATGAGGCACAACGAAATGCTCCGGCAACACAGTGTTATGGTGGAATCTAAACATTATATGCCAACACCCAGTATAGGACTTGAGTCTGCTAGTGAATTATTAGGTAGGTTTAAAAAATCATATAAAAAATCATGATTAATCACTTAATAAATTAAAATTATTTTTAGCTTTCGCTGTATCCTGCATATAGCAAGGTGGACAGATGAAACCTAGTGTTAACCCTTTACACTCGTATGTCGCCGTATAGGCGGCATACCATGTCTTGTCATTAAAACGGGTTGGCCGGTCTGTCGTCCCCTAAACTCATTTCTAGTATATCTGAATTGCTTTCTTAAACCCTCATCTTTTATTTTTACATTTTTACGGAAAAATGAAAGATTTGGGTTTCTTAGGAGCAACACATCCTCCGAGACCCACAGATAGAAGTCGTGGTTTTACTAACTTTTTTGCACTAATTTGTGGTGCTGGTAAACGTTGATTCCGTTTGACAGAACTCTGATGAATTTATCCTCTTCATTAGTTGTAACTATTAGGCCTACCTGATCTTTTTCTGTCCGTGTTTGTTCTTTTCGAGAAATTCCGAGACTTGCTGCTTATTGTACTGCTTGCTTATTATTGTATTCAATGTGACTAAATAAAACCCAATAAAATTTAAAACAATAAACAATGCCTAGAATAAATACGTATTGTCAAAATCTAAAAATGTTGAATGAGAGCCGATCGACCGACGGTCTTTTTTTGTTGTGTAAACAAAAGTCAAAAGCCATAAAGATAGATTTATTTAAATTTTTTACCGCATGTAGTAGGTAATGTTTTGTTTTGGCCAAAGACATGTATTTCCAAACTTTTGGACAGCAGTATTAAACGATTTCAGTGTTCACATGTAGGTACACCATCTTTGCGTTTTGACTGTTACTCAGTTTTCTAACACGAGTGAATAAATTTCGAATTTTTTGTTATATTTTGTTTGTGAAAAAATATTATTTTTTAATAATATTCCATATTTTTTCAGCAATTTTTGTTTTTTTTTTTCTAAAACAAAAAGAAACATTTTTATTACATTAACGCCCAATATTAAAAACCTATCTCCAACGTCAATCTTAGATTGTTTCATATATCTATCCAATCTAGAGATTGGATAGATGTATGAAACAATCTAAGATTGACGTTGGAGATAGGTTATTAATATTGGGCGTAAGTGTATTACTACGTAATTTTATTACGTAAAAAAAAAAGTCATAAAAAATCCAGTGTAGATAGCTAAGTAAAATAATAATCCGAGTTACAGTTTAATCACAAAAGAACATATTTTCGAGTGCAAAGGGTTAAGAAGCTTTCCACAATCCGCTCTGCTCTATTTTCTAGACGTTGCGTTGTTGAGTGGTAGAAATACTTTGTCTACACTTCTTATAAGAGTGAGGAAATAAAAAAAAACCTCATTCTGCTGCCATCCTCACTCATTGCCACATCCTAATGTGGTAATCGAATCCACAACCGTCGCATTAACAGTTGGAGACTGTACCTATGTTTCCTGTGCCACCCTGCTATAAGCGGCATGTAATGTGAAATAAAAAAATACACTAAACTAAATCGGAAAAAAAAATTAATTGAAATCTATAAAATAAAAAATTTACCTCTGTATTTCCAGGTGCTAATTATCATCCAAATCACAATATGCTTCCACCGTTCGGCATGAGAGTAGACAACTCAATGGGTACAAGTTCTTTAGGGAATACAATGACGAACACATTGACGGCAAACTCCTTAAATAATCCTATCACAAATACATTGGTTAACTCCATGGCCACAAATAGTTTGTCCGCAAATACTATGGGGAATATGGGTTCTATGGGTAATTCATTGGGTAACTCCATGGGTAATTCCATGGGTAACCCCATGGGTAACTCCATGGGTAATTCAATGGGCAACTCAATGGGTAATTCAATGGGTAACTCAATGGCGTTTATGCTTCACAATCAACAAATGCAACAAATGCAAAGTCATCCACAAATGCCGAGTGGTCTTGTAAATGGTTTTGAATCATCACAAGCTGCTGTAAGTGTTGTACTTATTTAATTATTATAGTATTTTTTTTCTAGTAACGTTTCTTATAAGAATTTTATATATATTAGATTTTTTGGCAATATTCTTATCTGATCATTAAAAATTATATTTGAAATGAAATTTAACTAATAATAATTTATTTTTGTCCTTATATTGATGGTATGATAAAATAAGCCAAATAATCTTTTTTTTTTATTTAATGCATTTTTTACCGTTTCATGCTATTGGTGAAAAAGCAGCCTAACACAGGCTGTTGTTATATAATTTCTTATATTTTTAGAGTGAAGGCCGTTATCAATCGGAAACAATGGACAAATTTTTCACGGACTTCCACAAGGCGCAGCAGATGCGTTTGCTGTTAGCGAGGGGCGGCCACGATCGTATCGACCGCCTCGATTTGCCACACAACGTCTTGAGCGCTGAAAGGCTAGAAATGGAGCATAAACAAAGGTAACCTATTTTTTTTATACGCTTTTGTATTCTCCAAGTAAAAGATACTTACTTTTCGCCTATTTTTTGAAAATTTTTACGTGCTGGAAGTATGTTTTTAGAAATTTCCCCTAGTAGGGTTGAACCCACAACCCTTTTTTCCAGTCAGACTGAGCCCACTGCATAATAACCATATAGAATTCCTTGACTTACCACATAATGTGTTACAATGTTTGTGGGTTTGATTTCACAAGGGAAATTTATTATTTATTGGGCGGTGATTGAAAAAAAGGAGTGTCTTAACTAGGTTTATCTGTTACCCTGCGTATAGCAGAGTGCCAGATTAGCACCGCGTCAAACTAAAAAAGAAATTAAAAAAACATAACACTTTATATTACAGAATGAACAATCTCCGACCAAATGAAAATATACCAGTCAACGTAGCAATGGGTTCAACGAGTCGCGCGGCCGGCGACGGCGACGACGATCTCGACTTTGATCCCTTCAAAGAAACACAGAAAGCGTTAGCTGAAATGATGGAAACGGAGGTCATGCTGAATAATATATCTAGTGGGTCAGTAACATGAACAGATAGAACTTATATTAATTAGATAGAGGGAAACTGGGAACCTAGTGTTAAGACAGTCCATTCCCCACTTTTTACCTAATTCTCGAGCATTGAGTTGAGTGGCGCAAAACATCAACGCCACGCTTTTGATGAAAATATTACAAGTTTTATTTCCCCGAGCGGGAATCGAACTCACAATCACAGTCGCACATTTGTGAAAAACCGTCACGACGGCTTCTTTTTCGCGGACTGTAAAATCAATGGAAGTGACTTCAATTTTTGAGTTTTATTTAAATTTTCCCACTCTGAGAAGAGATCAACACTCATTGTTTTGAATTCAGTTAGAAAGTGGAGTTCAGAATTCATAACACTAGCTTCTCTTTGCCCACCCTGCTATATATGAGATAGCATGAAGACAGCGTTCACGCTGTTGTAACGTGTTTGTATTAACGTGTAAATTTTTATGTTTTTACACAGTGACAATATGGACCGTGTCCGCCGGTCTCGACTCCCACCACCCGGCTTTTCTCACATGAACGCGTTCGGTGTCGGTGTGCCTCGCCACCAGGGACACCATCAAGGTGCATACTTTTATATATGATATGTTACACAAACTATGGAACAAGAAATAAGGAAATCTTGCATCCAATTTGCTTGAAGGTTTACACATATATGTCTAGGTTTTGTAAGTATTAATATAATATTTGCAATGCTGCAATTTGACAACCTAGTCAGAGTACCAAACATTGTTAGTAAGAAACATTATTATTTAAACAATTAACACACAGTGTTTTATTACCTGAAATTATTACTGTAATCTTTTGAATCTTAGTCGAGGCAAAGCGCGGCGTTGAGTTCCGCCACTCAACACGCAATGCCTCCAGAACTCGGCGGAAAGTGGAGAATGGAGTGTCTTAAGACTATATTCCTTCTGCCTATCCTGCTGTGTGCGGGATACAGCGTGAAGTAGATTTTTTTTTATTCTTTGAATCTTAAACGTTCTAGGTTACAATACGAACGCGATGTTCTCAGATTGGACTCAAATGGACCCCGCCATCATGTCGACCTCTGTGAATTTTGGCAAGACGCCCCAGACCCTTAGTCAACAGCAACAAGATCTATTTGCTAGGTTCAACCACCTCCAGGTTCAGCCCAACGGTGTCAAGCTGCCCTGGCCCCAACAGAAGCCCTGGCCCCACCACCCGGCGCCCTACAACGCCATCCCCCTACCCCCGGGCTTCGCCCCCGCCAAAAACAACCAACACCCAGCCGAATGTATCGACGCAAAGTAAACCAAACAGACGGACAAACACTTTCTTATTGCAATTACACAGTTGATGTGATCGATAAATCTTTGTATTAAGAGAGCATATTTTAAATGAGAGAAATATGATGAGAAATTTGTAAAATAAATTAACCTATTTGTTTTATTTAAAGAAATGTTTCATTTTATTAGTCTTGGTTTTGTTTTATATAAAATTCGGCCATTTTTATATTTTTGAATCATATTTCTTAGATTTCGTTCTGTTAGTTCATTTCTCGACTGAAGATATATGTATATTCGTTATATATTATATATAAATACTTGCTAATAACCTTGTTACATCAGATTATTTTTTTTTATTAAAATGAGATGCCAATTGATTGGTTCGATTTTGTATCTTATTGAGCCACTATTCATTGAAAAGATCATTAAAAATGAAGTATTATATAAACTCTTTTAATAAAACACCTACAACATGTTATGACTTGGCTGTTGAAGATGCTACAAATGGACAACGATTATATGAGAATAAAGTATTTTAATATAAAAATTATTTAGTGTAAATAAAAAATATGATGAAATTGATATTGAAATCGTTTTTATGTATTTGTTTTTATTGTCAACTTGCATACGAGTTTTAAACATCAAAATTGCTTTAAGGAATTAAAAAAAAATACACAATTTTTTTAAATAATATGTTCTTGGAATATAATTTATATTTGAAAATTTATACCACGTTTTAAAAATATTTTCTTATGTTTACCAAGTCTTATTAAACAATAGTAGTAGTCGTAGAGGTTATATAATTAAACAGTTTTTTGCTATTATAGTCTTCTTGATAAATTAACTATTTGGAACAATGACAATATTGAAAAATTTTGCTATTATTTTTATAAAGAAAATTGCTAAGAATCATTGTTGCAATAATAATATTTATTTGAAATGAAACTACAGACCATCTATAAAGTCAAATTTGACATTTAATCATTATTTGGACTAAAACATAAATATAAGTACATATTAAAATTTCCCGTCAATATACCCACGGGGGTCCGGTCCATCCCACGGCACATTTTGACCATTATGCCAAACATACATTCCTCCTTGTTCAGGATAAAAGGCAATTTTCAAAGGAATTTGTGCTGCATCATCAGGAGCAATGGCACCAACTCCGCGTGTCATGTCTGATATCACATAGCCGGGGTGTACGCAATTTACTTTTATACCTGAAAAATATTCAATGTAAGTGTTTAAGTAAGTATGGGGCACAAAGTGTGACTGTAAAACGGATTGGCTGTGGGTTCGATCCCCACTCGAGATGAAATATTTACTTAAATTTATATTTCCATTTCTTAGCTCTGGTGTCGAGGCAAAGTTCGGCGTTGAGTTCTGCCACTCAACACGCAATGCCTCCAGATTAGGCAGAAAGTGGTCTGCCTACTCTGTTGTGTGCGGGATACAGCGTGAAGCTGATTTATTTAAGTATTTAATGTATTGAGTGAATATGGTTTTTATTATGATTAGATCAAAATGAGGCCATCTTGCTTATGCCACGATAGCCCCATTTTGAGCTTTATAGCTCTAAATATAATAATTGTAGATTCAAAGCCATTCAATGGAATGATTATAATATTTAAATTATTTATTCTAATGTCCCCGCTCAGGTTACAAGAGGTTATACAAGAAATATTTTACTTTATCCCATTTGGTGAGATAAAAGTCGCAACTGAGTTTGGCCACGCAAGGCACAACTTTTTTTAAAATGGGCGGAAAAGTGGGTAATTGAAAAACCTATTTTATGTCTACAGTACCATTATGACTGCCAATCAGAATTGAAAAATAATGACGAGGCCGTCGTGCCCTGGTACCAAGGCAGCACTGCTGTGTTTAGTTCCGCTACTCACCCATGCAAAGCCTTAAAAGTTCAACGGAAAGTGGCGAACGAAGTGTCTTAATACTAGTTTCCTTTTGCTTACCAACCCATATAGGCTATGAGCATGAGCCATATACATGAGCTTTTAAAAAACGGATAATAATATTTTTCTCGTCTCTATTAGTTTAATGAATAAAGAAATTACTGTTCTGTGTCTTAATTAAAATTATGTAAAATTTGCTTATTTCGTAGTTTATAAGCATATGAATTATTTTAATTATACTATTTTCCTGAAAAAACATGGACATTATATTTTACGAATATTTATATAGATAACTAAATAATTGATTCGGTATATGTTGAGCTGTTTTATATTTTTTTCTTTTCACATACCTCTACTTGCCAATCTCCTGTTTAATATAAACGTGTAAGCATTTACTCCAACCTTGGACACTACATAAGGAGAGTCACCCCATTCGTCTACACTTCTATTTGATGTAACACAATCGATATATTGTTGCATTAAATGTTTCAATCCTCCCACTTCAAGATTTGGGTCACTTATTTTGTCTCTTAATTTTTGTGATGGTATTCTAGAAAGATGTCCAGAGGAACTAGAAATATTTAGAATAGTACTATTGTCGTCCATAAATGGTAGGATATTCTCAGTAAATTTAACTAACGCAAAGAAATTTACTGTTAGTGTTTCTTCTGCTTGATATATTTTAGATTCTTTCGCATCTTTAAGAAACAAGATGCCTGCATTATTTACCAATATGTGAACTTTTTTATTTTTTGAATGTAGAAAATTGCAGAACTTTGAAATGCTTTCATCGTTAGAGACGTCAAGTTGATGAAATTCAGGGGTATATCCTTGCTCCTGCAGTTTCAAGCAAGCTTCCTTTCCTCGTTTTTCATCACGCGATGTTAAATAAGTTGTACCTTCTAACTTTTCACATAATCCCTTAACTATTGAGAGTCCAAGACCTTTATTACCCCCCGTTACAATGGCAATTTTTTCTGCCATTATATTATACTAACATAAAAATGATTTTAAGTAATGAAATAAAATACCAAATGTACTGATTGATAAGAAGGATTTTGTTTATATATTTTTATCTTATAAGATTAAGACTATTACTGACGGAAGACTTATGTTCATGTGTGTTCTTGTTTATTTCTGGCATCTTATTAGCAATGTAAAGAATATTTAAAAAATTTAATGGCATCTATCTTTAACTATGTTTTATCTATTATATTTAATTTAATATTCACACACAATTGATTATATGATAAAACGTTACATTATGTGTTAAGTGTAATGTAAAATAAGATTCCAAAGAAATAATTTACTATTAGGTGAGATAATGAAACTTGAGTAATGTAGTTTATTATATAGTTGATAATAATAATAATAAACAAAATCTAGAAACACGAAACCAGTTTACGATAAGAATGGTGATTGGTGTAGAATTAAGATAAATATAGATCTATAATATTATGTTCTCTATGGTTAAAATCAGTGTTGTCAGCATAAAAACGAAACGTCATTCAGTGACAGATAAATGGCGCCATTTTTTACAACTACATATTACATTCAAGTAACGTTCATTGATCATTCACTCATTCGTAATTCGTATCAGCTGAGAGTGTGGTTTTGTTTAATTAGTTCGTCTTGGTGAACGTTCTAGAAATTAATATAACAAATAAACATGTCGTTTTGGCCGGAGAGTAAACCTTTGTTCGGGGACGAAGTTGTCTTGCGCTCTATTGATTGGCTAGAGAATTTGCCTTGGAGAAACGATTCAACAGTCAAAACAGAAAAGGATAAATACAAAATTTATTTACATGTGAAGGATTTTGCGCCCGACGAGATTACAGTGAAAACCATTGACGGATATATTGTTGTAGAAGGTAAACACGAGGAGAAAAAAGACGACGATGGCCTTATTTCTCGACAGTTTGTGAGGAAATATGCGTTGCCAGAAGGCTGTCGTCCTGAGTCCGTGGAGTCCAAATTATCATCTGATGGAATCCTATCTATTACAGCAGCGAGGAAACCAGTCACGCGCAAGGATATTATAATACCAGTTTCACATGAGACTCTTAAGTCTAAATTATAATGTGAAAAAATAAACCAAGTGTGCGGTAAATATGAAAAACATAATACTTTTTGCATACGTTGTAAAATGTAAAAATGTCGCAGGTGGTTTAGATGTTTATTTTTCTTATTTTATTTTTACTAAATATTTGTTGGGATTCAATGGTGCTTGTGACGGAAATGTGAAATCTATTATGTACTTTACAATGGAACAATTCGAATTATTAATTATAGGATTTAAATACATAAGCCAAAGAATAAAATACAGCTTTGTTTTATTAAAAGAATGACATACCTGTCCTAAGAACAATAAAATTTGCGTAAAAAATTTAGTTAGTAACTTAAATATATCACTAAAACTATCAGAACAATAAAATGATAAAAGATAAGAACCTAAAAACTATGAGAACAATAAAATGATAATACATAAGAGCCATTAGGCTCTTATCTATTATTTTAGCATAAAAATGTTAATGTAATCTTACACTAAGATTGTTTATACTTGTATATTAATATTATAAAGCTGATTCTGATTCTGAAGCTATTTAATTGAAAGCGCTTACTTACCTCAGAGACTACTGGTTTGAATAAAAAAAAATATTTGTGTTCGATAGTTCATTTATCGATATCGAGAAAGGTAATATTACATATTAAGGTTGGATGGATGGTTTGAATGGGACTAAGATCAAACCGAGAACTGTGAGCAGCTGTGCCACAACCTTTTTCGTTTCGATGTAACCTACTTTAGTACCCAGCGTGCCAGTTGATTTTTTGCCACAAAATTACTTCGCCAATGTCACGTTGTATGGAGAACACGCAAAAAACGGTTGTACTAACCCACTTTATCTGCGTTCACTGTACACTGTGACATATGACACAATGGTCGCTTGAAGATGGCATGTGTCATTTATAATTTTTAGTTATTTCCAATTAACTACAGCGAGATCAAAGCGATGTCGATATATGATGATTGATGGTGCCAGAGGGGGAAATCGAACGTAATTTATAATTCCGAGTGACAGAACCGACCGATCGAGTGGGGATTGAATCCATAACTGTCGCGTCAGTCATCCTCTCCTTGCGTCACTGCTCCATTTATACCATATTTATTGTTTTAAATAACAAATGTAGGATTAACATTAATCAATCAAATTAATTGAATAAAAAAATGTCGTTATTTACTTTGTGTAATAATGCAATTTTTATTACATTTTTTAACAAAAAAAAACCGACTTTCACCGGATCCCATAATCAGAACCTAACCAAACTTACCAAAGTGTCTTTGAAGTGTATCTTTTCCAATAAAAAAAAAATATCAAAATAGGTTAGCAAGACATCGACCGTCCATTTGTCGCGCTATGTGCGCGAACCCTTTCAAATTAAAAACTTATGTGATTTTTTCTTGGATACCATTGTCAGAAATGGACCAAATTAAAATGGACCACACGCATTGCACCAGCCTTCAAATAAACAAAGAATTATCAAAATCATTCAAAGAATCATCAAATTCACCCAGTCAAAAGTGCTGAGGTAACAAACATAAAAAAAAAACAGTCGAATTGATAACCTCCTCCCTATGGAAATTGGTTATAAATAAATCTGTCTATACTATAATAGCAATAAAAACGTATCTGTATATTAAATATATTTCGAAAAAAATAATTTAAGATAATGAAAAAACAATAATAAAACCATACCTTTATTAGATTTTTTTATTTTTTGTCCTATTTCTTTGTGCACACATATTTTTGGCACTAAACTAAAAATGTTGATAAACATTTTTCTTTGATATAAAAAAATTGAAGATCTAGAACATCTGATGAATAATGGTTCACCCAAAACGTTGTTCTGCTCGATCGATAACCATTTTCCTAGAACATTTTATGCGGCATTTTTATAGTGCAGATAAATTAAAAAATGAAATTTAGTAAAATTGAAAATTGTTGACGCCACCGTGGCACGGCTATCGGGAAACCGCGGGCTGGTCGCTAATAATAAATAATTGTTGAAAAATACAGGTGTTTTACGTCAGATTGTTACTTGCTACAAAGTAAAAAAATGTATCAAAGGTCAGATATCTATAATAGTCATAGATAACTGTTGTGATTTGGCATTATCTATGTAATATGGATATTGAATAATAATCAATTTGTAAACGATAAGAGGACTAGTACTAGATGATAGTGATATTACCATTTTATTTGTGACATAATCTATACATATGTAGCAAAATATGACCAACTTACCTAATATATCGTTTGAAAAATAAACTATATCTAGCTTTAAAGAGGGTCTAAATTGGGTCGTTATCTGTAATTCAGATAAGTGGCCGTGACATCGAGCTTGATGAATGATGATCAGTTGGCTATTGGCCGCTCGGTGGAGTTGACGTGATCTCTAAAAGGTGAGTAAAATTTAAGAAAAGTATATTTGAAGTACATATATTTAAGCATTTTGTGTTGGGCCTGAATTTATCAGGCGCCAACCGATAAAAAATGGCAGATTGGGTATCCTGCCCAAACTACCTGCATCCATCTACCTGCTTGCTTGACGATCCGGTTAAGGCAAAGGATAATGCAGTCAGCTTGGCTATGCACTGACATACCTCATTTTGAATAATCCAATCATACAAGACAAGAAGAAGATCAGGCTATTGTTGGTTTTGATATCTTCACACACATTTCACATTTTTTTGATTTGAACTCACGACTCATTGTTACACAAAGGATCATTAATTTGCAAACATATCTTATATAATAAATATTAAAATGTTACGTATTTCTTCCAGTGAGCGGGTTTTACATTGTTATAATGTAATATTAAACATATAATACATACGTACATTTCTTTCCTTTATAATATACTTAATTGAAATAAATTAATTAAATTCAGTACCTATTTCAAATAATTCGGCTTGTATTATATATCTATCTACTCCACTGTTTGCTAGTTATAAAAAAACTAGCATTTATCGAAGTAAAAACTTGTCTTAAAATTTAAAGATATAAGAGTAATTAGCTATGCGTCTTTATATCGATAAAGTCAAAAAATTTAATCGATGCTTATATTCTGATTTTGCTACACTTTCCACGTGTTCTTACTATGCGTCGTCCTATTTATTTTTTATTACAAATCTTCTTAAGGTAAAAACTAAATATATTTTACTTAAAGGCCAAGAGCTACATTCATCATGGCAGCTGTGAAACCAGAG
This sequence comes from Heliconius hermathena, assembly GCA_013403705.1. NCBI lineage: Eukaryota > Metazoa > Arthropoda > Insecta > Lepidoptera > Nymphalidae > Heliconius > Heliconius hermathena. The sequence continues at coordinate 337,132 of JAAIXJ010000004.1, forward strand.
ACTTTACTAGAATATATAATAATAGAGTACCGATGGTTGCTCGTCATCACCACGTTGATGCCGCTATCCTTCCTGTGGAAGATCTGGTCGACAGTCCGGAACTACGTGGTGTTCAAATTGAATAGTGCACCAAAAGCCCATGTGAAGAAAGTAAAAGATGTGCAGAGACAGGTATAAATAATAAAATTGCATCTTTTTCTACTCATTTAGAAATTATATGCTGGGGGAGTATTCTTAAGCGGCTCTTTTACGAATACAACACACTCTTTAATAGCGTTATTGCCCTCTTAGGATAAATGGTCTTGACAAACGGATAGATATAGATTCAGACATACAGAAAGATAGAATAAAAATGATCTTACAAGGCAAATCCCGGTTTTCGTTTGTCTTGTAAGTCACGTTCCTCCCGTTAATCCTCAAATATAATCATGAAATTGGCTCGGAACCCTCGGTGTACGACTCGCAACTCGCACTTTAATATGTTTATTTTAAATTATGTTTTTCAACATAACTCTTGTACTAGACAGCTTTTTATGTTATATGTCAATGCAAGAAACTATAATTAAATCACCTATACTAAAATTAGGCATTATATTATAGAAAAAAATATAAGCTAGAAAATTTGCCACAAATTACTTAATTTAGCTGATGTTATAATATTAGACTTTGATTGTTAATATGATATTAAGGTGCACAACTAATTAAAAATTAAAATACACTGTTTATATCCTATTATATTTTCTTTGATAAATATTCAATAACTAAAAGAATGTTTCGCAGAATAATTCATCGTATGTTTATATTAGTATAATAGTATCAGTTCAATATTGGTAAAGATTACAAATAGGTAAATATTTTCTTAGTTATATTGTATATACTTATAAAAAATCACCTATAAAGATAACTTAGGCGCATCCTGTTTTTCTTTATTATTTTAGTTCGGATATTTTACGCATTATGTATACTGTACATACAGAGTGTTTTTGTCATTACTCTTTAAATAAACACACACACACACACACAGTTTTAACTACTCTATAAAAACTTAATACAATTAAGACAAAAGAGATATTTTCAAAAATGAAAAAGTAATTTAAAAAAAATTTCGTTGTAAAATAAAACGTCCTTTATCTAGAATGACGCACACAGACACAAACCTATTACCCGCACACGTCTCACTTACGGAATCGAGTCGTACTCGTAGGTAATGGAGGCGATGTTGAATTGCGTAAAATAGAACGAGAGATATCCCTTTCTCGTTCTGGTATATTTTTTCAGAATGAAAACTGGCAGCTCGGCAACGCTTAGTAGTATTTTTGTATGTTTACATTATTGGTATCTATGCGTGACACGAAATACAGTATTGATAAACATTGTAAAATAAAAAAAGTCCTACATCTAAACTGTTGAGGTATCTAGATTAATTTCTTTAATGGGTTCTTTCTTTAGGTATGGGTTTCAAATATTTTATCCTATATGCTGCTGCCGTAAACGGAGCGGGTCTGCGTTCCTTTTACAGCATAATATTCTAGAATATTTAATATCTGTATATAAAATATTTTTACGAAAAAACAATTTAGGACAATGAAAAAATACAATAATAAAAGCCACATATTTATTTGATTTTTTATTTTTTTCTATCTGTAGCACTTGGCGCTCCTTTCTCTCTGCCTACCCCGCTAGGGATAAAGCGGGAAGTTAAGTTACGTTAAGTTAATAGTTCAAATCTATTAAAAAACACAATTAAATGCCGCCAATTGTTTCTCGCAATAGTAGATCAGTATGGTGGGTAATTTACTACGCTCGAGTTGTATTATTGAATGGCGGAACTCAACGCCGCACTTGACTTCAATCCAGGGCCAAGAAATAAAAATGTAAATTTAAATAAATATTTCATTTTCTCGAGTAGGGACCGAACCTACAACCAATCGATTTTATACTCACACTGTGTGCCCTTGCGCCACGACTGGCCTCTAAATATATATTCTGACTTAAACACATATAATCATTTTTTCCTTCACGCTGTATCCCGCACATTGCTTAGCGTGTAGGTAGGCAGAGGGAACTTGGGAACTAAGTGTTAAGACAGTCTGTTCCCAGTAACACACTTCCTTTTCGATGAATTCTGGAGGCATTGCGTGTTGAGAGGCAGAACTTAACGCTGCATTTTGCTTCGTGACCAGAATGAGGAATATATTAAATATTTCGTTTTCTCGAGTGGAAATCGAATCCACAACTTGTTTACAATCGCACGCTTGTGTGTAATGTGTGCGAAAAATGGCTTTAAAAATAAACATGAATTATTATAATTAGATTTCTTAATTTTTGAACTTTTCTTATTTCTTAATTTTTATAAATTTTTGTATTTCTTAATTTTTTTGTTATTGAGGATAATCACATTGCTTATCCAACATTATGACAAAAAATTACACTTTTAATTGTTTATAATAATTTCAAAATACTTGACTTAATCTATTAAAATATTATTTTAAAAAATTGCTATAACAAAATTTCAGGTAAAGGCATGGCTCGCGGGGGACCGCCAAACGCGACTGTGCACTGCTCGTCCTACTTGGCAAACCATGACTTTCCGCCATGGCATCTACAAGAAGGTTTTTACAAATATTGACGTAAATTTGGTGGACGTACTTGAAGTCGATACTAAAAATATGGTAAATCATCATTTACATAAATACTTTATTAATAAAGATAATTTTAAGAAAAAATATTTATTCCTATTTTTATAGCTGCACACTGTATTCCGCACATAGCAGGGTAGGCAAACAGAGGGAACCTAGTGTTAAAAGACACTCCGTTTCCCACTTTCCGCCGAATTCTGGAGACATGGTTTGTTGAGTGGCGAAACTCAACACTGCGCTTTGCCTCGTCAACCGAGCGAGGAAATGAAAACATAATTTTATTTTAATCTTCCTATACTTATATTACGAAAAAAAAAAGTTTTTAGAAGTTTTGATACACAGGTACGATTTTTTGTTAAATGTATGTGTTGATTAATTCGTAAAGTGCAAATGACACATATAAAAAAGAGATTTTTAAAAAAGTAGCTTTAATTAGTACATAGATACATAATAGGTACATTACACATTACACTGCCAAAGTGAATTTAGTATTTGATTTAAAAAATGTATCTATTAATTTTCATATCGAACGTTTGCTTTTTTTTAATTTTACGTATTATTGTTGGATATTTCTGTAGCCATATTTTATAATGTTTGAGGTAAATCAAACCGTTCAGTAATAAAAATATTGTACTGAATCTCCATACTTTTTTTTTACTTTCACGTTGTTTTTGACATATTTGCTGGAAGTTTTCAGGATGGTTATGGGGAAACCATAAAAGTTACTCTATATTATCGTAGTCGAAACATAAGGTCAACTGATAGTGAGGCCTTACTTTGTAATAATATACAATTTTATTATCAATTTTTTACTTATTTTCACAAATCCTTAGACGGTTCGCTGCGAACCTCTGGTGACAATGGGCCAGCTGTCAAGAACTCTAGAACCTCTCGGTTTGGCTGTAGCAGTAGTACCTGAGCTAGATCAACTAACTGTGGGCGGTCTGGTCATGGGGACCGGAGTGGAGTCCTCATCTCACGTACATGGGCTCTTTCAGCACATTTGCTTGGAGTATGAAATGGTATTGGCTGATGGATCAGTTGTTACATGCAGTGAGGTAAGTAAGGATATTAGTCTTTAGTTAAATTTGTGTTTTAAACTAAAATCATTTAATGAACTTTCATACATGTACGAAGTTTACGAGAATTAATTAATTATTAAAGATTAAGTATTGTTCAGTAATAAATATTGTGTTACTTCGAAATATGGCGTTCATTAAAGAAATTTAACCTTCTTATCATTTGAGTAGAGCATTTCACCAATAAAATCTTTTCTATCAGGACTTATTCATTTTTCACTTTTGCAATAGCGAATCCATTTTACTAAATGGTTAATTACAAACTGTTTTTAACATGCTTGTATATAGCAGTGTAGATAGAGGGAACCTAGAGTTAAGATTCTCTGTTCCTTTTCGCCCAATCTTCGAATGGCGGAACTCAACGCCCCAATTTGTCTTGATACCCAAGCGAAGAAATGAAGTAATTTATTCCGTTGAGTAGAATATAAACCTATAACCGCCGTGTATACAATCAAATGCGGTATCTCTGTGCAACGATGCTCTCAATTAAGATACTTTATCCTTTCAGAAAGAAAACTCTGATCTCTTCTATGCAGTGCCATGGTCGTATGGAACATTGGGTTTTTTGACTTCGGCGATAATCAAAGTGGTACCTGCAAAAAAGTAAGCAAAATATATTTACATACTATTATTTACTGTAGGTACTTTTTACGTATTTGGAGAATGAAGCTACAATTGAGAATATATAATGATAAAAATAAATGAATCAATTTGGGTAATCTTAATACAGCACTTATCAAATATAGGCCAGTCGTGGCGCTTGACCCCATAAGCGTGTGACTGTAAATACGACAGGCCGTGGATTCAATTCCAACTCAGGAAATGGGATATTTAATTTTTTATTACCTCGTTCTGGTAACGAGGCAAAGCGCGGCATTGAATTCAGTCACTCAACACGCAATACCTCTAGAATTCAAAGGAAAGTGGGGAACGGCAGTGTCTTAACACTAATCCTCAGGTTCCCTCTGTCTATCCTGCTGTGAGGGACAGCCTAAAACTAAAAAAGTACAGAAGATAGATTGAATTGCCAAATTAATAAGGTTGTACTATTTATCTTTATTTTAGATATATTCGTCTCCAATACCACCCATACACGAACCTAACAGATCTGTCAAAGAGGTTCCAAGAAGAGTCTACAAAGAGTAATCCTCATCAGTTCATAGAAGCATTACTCTTTAATAAGGACAGTGGAGTAGTGATGCTTGGTGATATGGTGGTAGAGGTTGGAAGAGATGGGAGGGTAAGGCTTCGTATGAAATTTATTATTTTTTTAATAGATTAACCTGTATCTATCTAATAATTAAATAATATAAAAAAATTTGCGCTATAATTCTGATCCAAATATAATCTTGCTGTCCTACTTGCACATGCGTTATTTCCGATAACAATATAATATTCTAGGCTTTTTGCCATTTTTGATTTTTTTATTTATAAAATATTTTGTATTATTGTCATTTCATATACAGCAAGATTAGGAGTAGGGTAAATCGTTATAAAGATACTCCCTTTTGCCATTTGTCACTCGAGAACATAGCGTTTTGAGTAGCGAAACTGAATGAAATCCATCTGATAGCGGAAAGTAGGAATGAGAATTATATTTTATGGTATATAAATTAATATACCGAAGCCATCGTGAGCCACAAGAGCGAATGTACACGCGTCTGTTGGGGTTTGATTTTGACTTGAAGTAAAGAAATATTTCATATTTTTACTATTCATCTATGTGCGGGATACAGTTGCAGTACGTGAAGCTGAAGAATGTGTAAGTTTTTAACTGGTGATAAGTTGTAAAAAATTACATTACGAAAATTTATTAATTTCAGCTCAATCCCATTGGCAAGTGGTATTCAGAGTGGTTTTTCAAGCAAGTTGAGAAACATTTAACTAAATATCGTAAAGGGAGTAAGAGAAATTCTGTGGAATATATACCATTAAGAGATTATTATCATCGACACACTCGCAGCTTTTTCTGGGAACTTCAGGTATTTATTTGAACCTTATTTGTCTTTTTATTTCTTACGCATATTTTGTGTTGTACTAGAATAGAGAAATTCATTATTCTTTTCAATATTTTCTGAATATTTAGAGATATTTAAAAAAATAGTTTACATAAAAATATTCCCTTGAAGAAATTTCGAGCTTATAGCCAGTGTGATAGTATCCAACTGCTCCACAACAAATAAATACTGGTGTTAAGACACTTCGTTCCTCACTCATTGCCTAATTTTCGAGACACTGCGTGCACCGGGAAAATGAAATAATTCGTCCGCTCGGGGATCAATTCACTGTTTGTAAGAATAGTACTAAATTAAAACGAAACCTTTAACCTACTATACTTAAATACATATATCACTTTAATTCCAGGATATAATACCATTCGGTAACAACGTGATATTCCGTTACCTATTCGGGTGGCTGATGCCTCCCGAAGTGTCTCTATTAAAGTTAACTCAACCTGAAGCGGTCACTAAGTTGTACAATAAATCCCATGTAATACAAGATATGTTAGTGCCCGTTGACACTCTGGAAGAGGCGATTGGAGTGTTTCATGAAGAATTTGAGGTAAATATATAATTAAAACCAGAAAAAAGTATTATATAATTTATTTGTTATATTATTTATTTGAACCCATATTTCTTTTTTTACCAAGGCCTTCTAATCTCTATCTAACCTACTTTGCTCTGTCTTTAACATTTTACTTACCGTCGTAAGTCCATTCATCCATCATGACATCCAGCCATCGTTGCCTTAGACGCCCGGAAGATCTCACTCCATGGACATATATAGCAAGGCATTTCTCTCCGACATATCAATGCGCAAACTCAACGTGGCCACACTGGCGACCCCTTGCAGGTTATCTGCTACGTAAGGGATCCCAATATTACCTCAAATACAAGTAAATGTATTACGTATACGATCAGATAACGTACTTACTACTTACTTTCACTTCAGCATATTCATTTTCGTAACGTGAAGTGCCTGAGTGTGTCAAGATAGTGCTGATCAGCATTCCTTACCGTATAGTGATATTCCATAAGTTGGCCATGCAGCGGGGCCATGCAAGGTGCTTGAACTTTTCCTGTTTTAACTGCCGGTTTAGGGCCTATATGATCTCCGACACATATAATTATGTCAACGGCATATATATCATCGGCCTTCGAGGATGGTACTGAATCTGCGCTTAGACAGTATCTAGCATATAAAAAGAAATGACGGTGCTTAGAAAGAACGTGTTAACGATTTCCATATTAGATGCAATACAGGTTCTTAGAATATTTTCTGCATTCGTATTGCGAAGACCACGTCCAAAACTTCCGTGAACAAGTTTATACACCTCAGCAGCAGCTTTCTTCACGTTCAAATCCTCTCCGACTAAGATTTAGTTGATATTTTGATAGACGATATTAGTTAGTAAAATCTCCTGATATTGCTCCCAGAACGACTCCTATTCGGCCGCGCTACAGGCCGCCTGGCGAGCCTATTCCGTTGTACCTCCCTCGATCCCCATATCCAGCGATTGCAGAAATTTTCAACTTCCTTGATTCTAAAGCTTTTCAGAAAGTTGCATTACCTCATCGTTTTTACCTGAAGTTGACCCACCTCCATGTACATAAACTTGTATTCTAGTCCAATGTTACATGACTTGTGGCCGTTTAATCGAGTTCTGAGTTTTTTGGAAAAAAGACTACAACTGCAATATTTTTTAACTCGATAGGATAATGAATAATAACATAATTCAAGTGCTTTTGTGTAGATATTAAATAACATACAGAGATATTTTCGAGTTTAAAGCTTTTCTTCGTAGAATATATTGGAAGCCAGCCAATACAAGGAATTTGCCTCCACACGTATTCTAGATATTGCGTGTTGAGAGGCGGGACTCAACACCAGGTTTTGTTTTACCAAAATAATTTAAATATAATCATTCCCTTGACTGGGAATCTACCACATCTGGGAGTCAATGCGCTTGCAGTCAGACACTGTACTTTTATGCCATGATAGCTTCATGAATGATTCTTAAGTTATCAACGTAAAATGTACAGATTTTTTTTTAAATGACGCTGTATCCTGCTTATAGCAGACTAGGTAAGACACTTCGTTCATTATTTATAGCCAAATTCTAGAGGCATGGCGTGTTAAATTTCCTCGAGTGGCAATTGATCCACCATTGACCATTTGATCGCATACAACGTAGAGCCATTCGAATCATTGGGGACCCAATAATCTGTGAAAGGCTTGATACTTTGGCTTTGTGTAGAGACTTCTCCTCGCTGTGCGTTCTCTATCGCATTTATCATGGGGAGTGGTCTGAAGAACTGTTTGACCTATTACTTGCCGCCGAATTTTCTAACCGCGCAGTACGCCTATATAAGGTAAAATATCATCCACACAACCTGGATACGTGGCAATCCACTACTGTGCGGTTTCGTAGGAACTTCCTTCCACGCGCCACGGAACTGTGGAATGGCCTACCCGCGGCAGTTTTTCCAGGTCGATATGACATGGGTATCTTCAAAAAGCGCGTCTATCTCCACCTTAAAGGCCGGCAACGCACCTGTAGCTCCTCTACGCTCGTTTGCCTTGTCCTTTTCCATAAAAAAAAAATTGAACCCACAACCTGTCGCGTTTATTGTCACACTTTGTGCCCCTGCGCTACGACTGGCTTCAACCGACTGAACCGGACTGAATAAATAATAGTTTACGTTTCTTTTCAGGTATATCCAATATGGCTGTGTCCCTTCAAAGTGTTCAATAATCCCGGACAGTTGAAGATCGATTCCGGCAAGTGGCAAATGTTTGTAGACATCGGGGTCTACGGAGTGCCCAAGGCTAAGCACTTCGTCACTGTAAGTATTTCGATTGTTATATTACCAAAGCATATAGTGAAGACGGTTCACGGTTTTTACCACATAGAATAAATAGTAGACAAAAGGAACCCAGGGTCAAAATACTCCGTTCTTCGTAAAATTTTTACACGAGTTTAAGACATCTTGAGTGAATTTAACGTCAAGTCTTGTCCAGCAAGAGCGGGAAACTGAAAATAATTAATTTCCCCTTGTGGGGATCTAACCTATAACCATTGCGTTTACAGACATTATCCCACTGCGCAATGGTGGCGTCAAATTTTATGAAAATTTTATTTTATGAAGTAAAAAAAATCTTTTCTTTAGCGATACGATATTTAAATTTTTATTTATTTCAGGAACCATCAACAAGAAAAATAGAAAAGTTCGTAACAAAAAAACGTGGTTTCCAAATGCTGTACGCAGACACATACACCACACTCGAAGAGTTCCGTCAAATGTTCGATCACACTTTATATGACAAACTCAGAAAATCCCTACCACAATGTTTGGAAGCCTTCCCTGAAATATATGGAAAAGTCAATAAGAATGTTAGAAAGTAACTTATTTGTATAATAGTTTTTTTAGACAATAAATAAATGTATTACTTTTTACAATAAAATTTTGTAAATATTTCTGCATTTTTTTACTATTTACGTTTTCTATTAGTTGGAGAAAATATTATTATTTGTTATTATATGATTTATGGACGAACAAACCGACAAACGACAAAAAAATATATATATTGTTTTGGATTCTACAATATTGATAGCTGCCTCAAATATCTTCCATGTGCTTACAGCGATCAGCTACAATTTTATCTATTTACTCTTTACTGTTATATAAAGAGGAAAGATTTGTATGTGTATATTTATAGTGAATAAACATAAAAATTATTGAACCGATTTAAAAAATTGTTTTACCATGAGAAAACTACATTATCACTTAGTAATGTAGGCTATATTTACTTCCAAAAAAAAATTAGGTATCCATACTAAAATTGCAATAATGTAACCCACGGTGTACATTCATCACATGTGCTGCAGAAGCTGTTGAAAACGGAACAAAATATGTTCTAAAAAATTAAAGAACATTTTCAACAAATTAAAAACTTCGAGATACTATAAGGTCTACTATTGTAGTTTTGACAATACGACAACTTTTTTAGCGACTAGAATCAGAGCATATTATCCATACTTTTATATTATCTTTATCCAAATAAACGATTTCGTATTTGAGACTGTTTCAATACCTGCCGCTTACTCTTTAAATTATTAAAATCAGACCTTCCACTCAAAAAAAATTACGAATTTAAAAATCTTCTGGAAATCTATGTATTTTGTAGTCACCTACAAATACTGCTGTTATCGTAGTGTACAGTAACTACGACCAAACCGCATTGTAATGAAATTTTATATATAGATACTTGAGGGTCTTGGGACAAACATTAGCTAAGTTTTTCTTAAAATTTTGTGAAATTAGCATCTTCTGATCCTGAAATTGGCATAGAATCCTAGGTAGGCGAATCTGACTCGCGCTTAACCGGTTTTTTCTTTAATACACTTCTACATTCGTATATTTCGAGCGGGCGTAGCCGTATATAATAGTCACCTTTGGCATTTTATCTAGATTGAAATTGTAATTGACATGTACAGTACATATCAAAGATTCAAAACGAATTAGTTTATGAGCCTGTGTGCAGGGGCGGCGTGGTTACGGAATGACCTGAATTTTCAAAGATTTTAGATATATACTAATGCTTGGTTATTTGCTATTATTAATTAATATTTTTTGTTTGGTTTAACTAACGGTGTAGTCAGAGAGAACGGAGCGCCAAACGCTACGGTAATATTACGGAAATAGTTATTTACATTTATATTTTCATTTTCTTCGCTCTGGTGATGAGGCAAAGGGCGGCGTTGAGTTCCGTCACTCAACACGCAATACCTCCAAAACTCGACGGAAAGTGGAAACGGAGTGTCTTAACACTAGGTTCCGTCTGCCTACCTTGCTGTGTGCGGGATATAGCGTGAAGCTGATTAATTATTTTTTTTTTGAATATAGAATCAAAGTGGACAAAGCAACAAATTAATAAAGCTGCTCCTTAGCAATCTATCTATAAAGCAATGTTCCAAGATAGAGATTGAGTTTTAGTTTTTTTAGAGACGAGTTTTCAGTGAAGCATCTATTATAGTTTGGCGGAACATCTCCCTGCTAGTTCTGAAATGCCCTTTTGAAAGAAACCCATGCTCATCCATTGTTCTAATGATAATTCAGGTCTATCTAGTCAGATTTGATACTTTTTGCCGGAATGTTCTGTTTGAAGCTAGAATTTGGAGCATATGGAGAACTTAAACTCTAAGATCTCCATATGCTCCGAGTCCTTGCGGGTATTTTAATGTTGTTGTGATTGGCTGCTGGAGTTCATGATATTAGTTCTACCCAAGATATTGTGTGCATTTTGTTTATTTTTTTTTAATTTCATTTATTATATCCATTTAGTTCTTATATTTGGGCAGATTTAGACACACGTGGAAGCTACTGTACTATGTAGTATAATAGCAAAAGTAGATAAGTATGCACCAAGAAACTTTACAACTTTCATATTATGCCTCACGTATTTCTGCATAACTAGTTACGCTTATAGTTGAATACTACGTGACTTATTATAGTGAGCGAGTATAATTAAGGTTAAAGATGTGTATGAGTGTTGTTCGTTTATGTAGTATATCTATTGATTTCAGAGTTAATTAAAACTGAAATTTTTTAAAATTAAAATTTGGAATTCCAGGACTTGTCTTGCCTTTGACTTGTCTGTCTGGATTAACAAAGATATAGATATATTTACTTATTAATGTAAGTAATATAATCAAATGCGTTACGTTTGGAGACATATAGCTGCACGGGACCTACTAAAGCATTAGTTCTATTTTTCATATGATAGACAGTGGTTATAATAGTGCATCATTTATTTTCCCTTAAAATATTTAAATGCAAGTGAAAATTTTCACCTGTTGCAACTTGCAAGCTATAGGCATAAAGTTAAGTTTTCGTCGTTAGCAAGCATCGAGTTACGTGCTTTTAGTTCAAATATGAAGTTTTTATGTTGTTTTACCTAAGTGCTTAAATGTACAATTTCACGTTTTGAAGTTATATTTTACAACTCTCTCTGACATAAAGTTTTTAGGTGACATATTCGTATTGTTGTTATTATTCTTCATATCTTGGGTGAATATCTTCATATTAAGGAGAGAAAAAAAATAAGGAATCCTCGTTCGTTCTCATTTGACTACAATTCATACAATCTCATTTGACAAATGACTGACTGAATTATTTTATTGGTAAAATAATTAATAGTAACAACAATGAACACTAAGACTAAAGATAACTAAGAAGAATGAATGAGATTCAAAAATACTTTTTTATACCTGTGTAGCCATTACTGTGTGAATTAAATTAAGAAAAAATCTTATTTATTTAGTAACGCTCGAGGCTAATGTCTGGCGGGAAATCCCCCACTCAATATTCTTGTATTGACTTTTATATTAAATCTTTATACCATCATATTGCTCACTAAAATAAATAATAGAAGATAATGACTATGACACTATTTAATATGCTGATAAACCATTTGACTTAGTCTTCCTTTAGGTACTAGGATTTGAAATTAATTAAATAAAACAAATATCACTAGTAATAATATAAAAACATGAGGCCAGTCGTGGCCCAGTGGTTCAAGCGTGTGAGTGTAAACGCGGCTGTAAAAGGGTGTGGGTTGGATTCCCACTAGAGGAAATTTAATATTGAAATTTTTTTGCACTGGTTTCGAGGCAAAAGCGTGGCGTTGAGTTCCGCCTCTCAACAATGTCTTAACACTAGGCTTCCTCTGCCTACCCTGCTACATGCAGGATACAGCGTGAAAGTGAAAAAAATACAATATATAACAAAATATAAACTAATTAAAATTCCTTAGCGACTGAAATAAGATAACTTTGAAGATTTATTTGAATGTTAAGAAACTATGTGCATTATGAGAATGAACTTTGAGAGTGAGCTGTTTGTATTTCAATAACAGCGTATAGTTAGTTATTTAAGGCTTTTGTAACATATTTGCCTTATTTAAATTTGATACAGTTTGTTGAGATGCAATAGCACAGTATCTTTGTAAACACAACGGCTGTGGGTTCAATTCTCATTAGAGGAAATTAATTATTTTAATTTTCCTTGTTTTGCAAAACAGGCAAAGCGCAGCATTAAGCTCCGCCACTCAACACTCTATCTCTTAAATAAATCAGTTTCACGGTGTATCCCGCACACAGCAGGGCAGGCAGAGGGAGCCTAGTGTTAAGACACCCCGTTCCCTAAATTAAAAATATTGAAAAACATTGAATTTCTTAAATTAAAAATATTGAAATTAACTAACAATAAGTAATAAAAAAAATTGGAGGCCGTCGCGTCGTAGCGCTGGAGCAAAAGCGTGCGACCGTAAACAATAAAATGTTTTAATGGAAACGGAATGTCTTAACACTACAATCCCAGGTTCCCTCTGCTCACTCTGCTATCCACGGTTACGTCGTGAAAAGCGTTGCCAGATTTTCTCTTGGTGAAAAGCGGGATTTTTGATCATTTAAGTAAGAAGACATTTAAATAATGAATATTTCAATCATTAATATAATAATAAATGTTTTTCATGGCAAAACGTACCTAATACTTAAACGATATTGTCGTGGTTTACCAAAAGTAAGGCAGTTAAATCTCTAGAATAATTATACGTAACTTACGTATATTTTTTTATTTGTATTTCTTTGAAATTATTATTATAGTTGATTTGAAATTATAAGTTAAAAATTAATATCTTAACGTAATAAAAGAGATTTCTTACAGTACGTGAAATAATCTGTGAAAAGCGGGTCTATGCCTGTCCCGATCGGATATATAATTTTTGGGCTAAAAATCTGGACGTTCCGCCTAAATCGGGACATGCTGATCGTGACGCTTGCTGACTAAATATTAAAATATTTAGATAATAAAATCAGAAGTTCAGAGAGCCTGTTTGAATGTGAAAGTAGAAGTGAACCAGCTTATAGAAAAGTTTACCAACAGAACTTAGTCGGAGGACACTTCTTTTCTCTGCCCAAATTCAAAACATTGCATGTTAATACAATTATAATCGTTCTACCGAATGGGAAAAGAATCCACGACCACTTTAAACTTACGTCAAATTTATGATTAAATCATTTCAAATTATGGAATAGGACAGGAATAGATAAAAACTTCGGATACCTTATACTGTATTTGTTTGAATAAACGTTAAAACAAAACATAACCAACGACCGATCCTACCGCATTTCGTCGTACGGCGCAAAGCCGCGGCACTGGCAAGGCTTCCGCCCGCCACCCCCTTGAGCTTAGCTTAGCACCGAAACGTACACGTGGCAATGTGTGTAGGTTTCGTAATAAACGTCATTGGTTCTCTAGGAGGGAAATCGGTGGAGTTTCTTAGTTTGTTATTTTTTTTGAACAATTTATTTTATAGTTGATGATGATAGATTATAAAGTTAATAAAGTAGATAATTCACGGTTGGATGTATGGGAAAACCGGTGTCGCACTTTTGCAAACAGTTTTAGCTTTTCTTTTAAAGTGGACATCTTTGCCGATCTCTTGAACGTCAAAAGCAGTCCTAACTTTACGATGTCCGTTGTTTCACTATCCGTCTGAAGTTAAAATAATATATGTGGAATGGCGGTACTCAGCACTGCTTTTTTACGCAAATTCTAATAACTAAGATTTTTAAAGCTAAGACAGATTTAAAAATCTCATTTATTATAGAAAAATGTGTGAAGTAAGACATAGTAGCAATTTCCGAAATATTTAATGTTTTTTTTCATTAGAGCTTAAATTAATTTCGTTCTAATTATAGATATAAATTAAAGGATTGGATACTTTTATATATAAAAATTTTATGTTTAAAATAATAATAAAATAATAAGTTTATTACTTTTAATAATAATATACATAGAACAAATGTAAAAATGATATGATACTTGGTCCCGATTAATTGTAGCAGGTATCACAAAACTATGAGATCATATAAAACTAGAAATTAATACATTTCTAAATATTATTTAAAATATAACATTATTCAGTATTATTTCTTATTACTTTAAAATTATAAACAAAAATATTGTTATCACATCAACATGACTCCACAGTTTTCATAATTCCACTAGTGACAGTCGATCCTCTGTATCGCTTCAGTACAATCGACCACGTGACAATAGTTGCTGCCTTCAACGCGATTTTTCATTTATCGAAAAGCATTTACAAAACATGGAAATATAATTGAGAGGGTGAGTTTTATTCAATTAGATTATAATTTAATAAACCCTAATTGTGTTAAGCCGGTTTCTTGTAAAGTTGGTTCAATAGCATTTTTAAATTTTTTTTTAAGTTATTTTTTTTATTATGAAGTGCTTATAATAAAAGCACATAGATAGTTTTGTTATATGTTTATTTTGGGCATGGTTCTCTTCTTATATTTACTTATTTTAGTTATGTTTTATTGTACAATTTGTATGGTTATAAATGGTTTATGACGATTGTTGTGGTTCACTTATTAAATGTATATAAAATAGTTTACTCGTAGTGAATTTGTCATTATATTCCATTCTGTATAATAATAAATCCAGAAAAAGTTGCCCAAATTAAAATTTTCTTAAATTTTCGATTTGCAATTACACAAAATTATACATGCCAAAATAATCAAAAAACAAATTAGATTTTTCATTATAATTTCGCGCGACAAAAAATTAAAGATTGTAAACCGGAAACTGTCATTTTCAGACATCAATTCTCCCATTATTATCAAAGTGACAGATGTCAAAGTTTTGGCGCGAAAAGGGAACACGAAGCGTTCGCGAACGCGGCAACTAAACTGTCTTATAAGTTGTAAAGGGAAACACAAATTATCCTCATTTAGTAGTAATTTAATAAACTTAACTAAATTATAGGCATTTAATTCAATTTAAGCGTAGTCGACGCTCGCCGTGCAATGACGGTCAATCACCTCCCGGGTTTAGTTTAATAATAATAAACATAAAACAGAACAAATGAGCTTTTACAGGAAAAGAAGAATTTTACACACATTTTTCGTATTAGTTGATATATTATTCTCATATAAATATAAAAAAATTGTTAACTAATTCAGTTCGATATTGTATACGGAAGTAGCTCTTTGGATTATCGTACTTACGAGTAGTAACGATTACATTACCTATTACATTGTAATGTATTCTCTCTACCTATTTATTGAAATTGATGAAAATAAATACTAGTAAGACTTTTTTAAATAAAATAAAATATAAGAGAAAATCTCTACTTTTAATATATTAAATATTTTTTATAATATTTACCAACTTTTCTGCACAAGGTGTCCCTACACGACTGGCTTCAAATTACGGCTGATTGTAAATGCGACGGGTTATGTGTTCGATTTCCACTCGAGGAAACGAAATATTTAATATTTATTGATTTCTTCGTTCTGGTGTCGAGGCAAAGCGCGACGGCGAGTTCTGTCACTCAATACGCAATGCCTCCAGAATTTGGCTGAAAATGGGAAACGGCGTGTCTCAACTTAAGGTTCCCTCTGCCGATCCTTTCGTGTGCGGGATATAGGGTGACGCTAAAATAAATAGTTTCATACAACTCGGCACCGCTTTTGTTTCGTTACCAGAGCTAGAAAATGAATATATATAAATTTATTCTTCCGTAAAGCAATCAAACCTACAACTTTCACTTTTACAGACAGATGTGTGACGCTGTGCCACGATAGTCTCAGTTGTTTAAGTTCACTGTTCTTAAAATATTAGGTAACTCTACCTCTGGTAACAATATAATTATTTAATAATATTGTTACCAGAGGGAGGAAATGAGAATAATCCACTCCCCCAAATGAGATTTGAAGTTACAACCGTCACGCTTAGAGTCATAAGCTGCGCCGCTGCGCCACAATAAATCTATGCGTAATTATTTATTAAAATTATTCTCCAAATATATGCTTAAACGTTTACTTATAATAAATGATTCTGAATACCTTACTGTGCTATTTATTAACACATCTCAGAGTTAGACAGTACCAGGTAGAACATTCGATGGCTACGGATTCGACCGTTACATATTAGAGTGATGTTTGTTAACTTTTCCGTTATATGCGAAAGATATTTAGGAAAACTTCTTAATGAAAATTCTCATTGTGATTTAGATTAACAATTACCATATTTTACAAGGGGAGACACTGTAATGTCTACTAATGTATAATATCTTGGCATTGGCTGCAGAAAAAATCTGTACATATATACTTTATTTTTGTTAGTCTAATGAATAATTTAACCAATAAATATTTGTTTTCGTTGTTTTTGTCATACATATTTACATATTATGTATAATAATTGCGTGATAAACAACGAACTTAGACCAAAGTCTGAGCACGCGACAACGCTTTTTAATTAAAAATGTTTACAGTTAACGTGTAGCGTGTATGAAATTTACATTTTTGTATGGCATTTTTTAAGTTATCCTGTAGGTAAGCGAAATTGGAATTTTAATATATAGTTTTTAGTATTGGTTTTCAGATCAAGAATATAGGTAAAATTTGAGTTCATTGTTGTTTAATTTTTTCATTTCATAAAACGTTTCAAAGTTATTTTCTGGGAAATAAAATCTGGGACAGCTTCATGGTAAACTATAAATTAACTTATACAATAATGTTATCTTGTCTGTTTATATAATGTTTTATATATATTTGGTTTTTTCTTAATAACATTTAGACATATATAAATGTCAAGAACTATATGAATTAAATGTTGCAGAATTTAAATTTCACCATCCGTTTCTCTATTAACCTAATAAAGTGGAAGATTTTATTTGTTTGCTTAAGCGCTAAGATCTCTGGAACTACTAGTCAGATCTTTTTTCTATTTTTGAGTGAAAGCTAATTGACATGGTGGTACATTTCGATGTAATTCTTAGTTAGCTTTAAACAACGAAATAATAAAAATAATATAAAATAATAAGATGTATCTTATATGCTAACATTGTTGATATAATAAAATAATTAATTTATAATACAAACTTTTGCAATGTAATCCATTAAAATTCAGCACACAATCACCCAATCAAAATTATTTGGGAAAAATAAACATTGTTTGAATAATACCTTGGAATGGTTTCTCCCATGTTATGTCGTAGTGATCAAAGCGAGCAGATTGCGGAGTCCATTAGATTTATATATGTTTATTAAAATACATTTAGTTAGATGTACTCCCAAAAAAAACCCAAAAAATCGGTAAAATACGAGTCGAATTTACCAACCGAGTGTAACAATTTTTTTTTATGATTTAAAAATGTGATATATCTATTTATTGGATTTCTTCCTTTATTATTATGTAGGTTCAAAATACGATAAAAATGATGCCTAAACGGTTATCAATCTCTTGACTGCGTTGACTTAGATGTTATTTTATTTTCAGTTGTCCATTAATTTCAGCTTGATAATTTTTAATATTTGTGTACCTATTTGTTATGTGTAAATGTGTAATTTCTGTGAATTTGTAATGACATGTGAGATCATATAATACACGCAACGCCTCAAGAATTCGGCGGAAAGTGTAGAACGGAAGCGTTAGTGTAAATGAAGTGTTAATGGGGAAAGGAGTGTCTTAACATTAGGTTCTCTAAGTCCCTCTGCCTAATCTGCTATGTGTAGTTTACTAAAAGAATAAAAAAAATCATACTTTTACTACAAAACAGTAAAAGGAGAGAGATTCTAGTGTCAAGACACTCCGTCTTTCACTTTCCACTCAATTCGAGTCACTAGCGTCTTTCATTTTAAATATATTATATTAATAAATGAATATAAGGTTAAATTTGTTTAGATGGAAGAATCACTAGACGGGCGTGAAACCAGCGCAAGCGCATCCGGCTTCGACTCGGCGGCCATTTTGAACGACGACGTATCCCCAACGACTAGCTTTTGTTATAACATACCTAATTTATTTAATGGGTAAGGTTCTATATATATTAAATAAAATAAATATAAATTTTATGTATCTTATAATATAAAAAAGGTAAGTACGTCTCCTTTCTAAACGTATGCTCAAGCTTTCTTAATAAATTTTAATTAGAGCAAAAAAATAAAGATAAAGGTAGTAAATTCAAATCTCAAATTCATATGAACAATTATTAACTAAAATATTAAACTTTATCTCAAATAGTTTTGGTACAAATGAAATGACATAGTTATGACGATTGTTGTTGTTAAAGCCACGTATTACATTTTATATTATAAAGTACGGTCTAGACTTTAGACTGCTCTAGTTTACGACTCAGGGTACTGTTGCAGTTCATGTGAGAGTAAAAATATAATATTACTCAAAAAGGAGGTTTCATTTACTGTGTCTGTTAAAAGTTGATATTTTTGTTCTGTTTAGAATTGGAAGTGGTTTTCTTTGTGTACACTGCTTTCTTTCGTTTTCGTAATTTAATGTTTTTAGATACTAACTATGTGCCTGAATATAATAGGAAAGCAAAAAGAATCTAGTGTCGTACTATTCTCTTATTTCTTTCAGAATTTGACATTAGGTATTGAGTGGCGGAACTCAACGCCGCGCTTTGTCTTGCCATTTTCTTAAATGTACAAAAACTTAATATGCGTACTATGGATTTTAAATTGATAACCCCCGGATGTAGTTGTGCCCCATATATGTGGTAAGATTATAAAATAATTGCAGACTTGGACCAGGCTCAGTGCTTTGTGAGCGGCCTGACGCTGAGGTCAATGAAACGTATGCTTCCAATCCTGAACCCTCAGAGGAAACTGGAGACAACCAACAGTATGAAGAGGACGAAGAATATTCACCTAATAGTAAAAATATTTAAAATTGATATTGTAATTTTTTTAAAATATTTGTCATTTTAGTTATATTCTATCCATTTTGGTGCAGTGGTCTTGACTGTAAACTCGATGGTTCTAGATTCGACACCCACTAAGGGGCATGAATTATTTTCATTTCATTGCTTTAGAGCGTGGAGAACAGAGGGTGTTGACACTTGATTCTCTCTACCTACCTGCCTATTGATAAACTAATAAATATATTAGTTTATCATAGCGATTACTTTCATTTGGTAAATTAAATATATAAATTTGGTATACTATTTCTACTTACATACAATGTATAAGCAGAGAGGAGCAGATGCTGATTTTGAACTCTGGCTATCCCGGTGAAATATCTATTATATAAATATAAAGTACTTTACTAAAGAAATATAATTTAATAATTTGAACTAACAACCATCGTATTCAGCGAGAATCATCACAATTAACCTCAAATAAGTACAGCTAGCACTAACTATTAAACTGAAATTAGGATTTTTAAATTTTAAGTCTCAAAGCAAAACAAAATGTCTTACAATTTTCGAATAAAACGCTGTAAGCTTTTAAAATCTAAGTCTATTTAATAAAGTTGGTTTTAATGAGCCAATGGCATGGGAGTTATAAAAAGGCACTTGCGAGAAGGACCCAATTAAGAAATTTCTTAGAAAATTTAAATTGAAATCTTTTTAAATGTCTAAAATATAGAATTATAATTTCACGTTCACACACGTGCACACACACACATTTGTATGATTTAGTTTCGAATATGTTTTTCATATTACTTTAAAATGTATTTGATCGAATGTACAATATTTGTATTTCAGGTTCTAAAAGTGACATCCCTAAACGCAAACAACGAAGATATAGGTTGGTTTTTGTTTTATTACAAAAATATAGTTATATATCATAACGAAATTTGTAATGTGCATATTATATACAAAAAAATGCTTAATTCAAGACACGCGCCAGTGTTTCTAGCCAAGTTGAAAAGCTGGAAACGTGTTTGTATTTTACATGAACCCTTTCCAAAAAATTTTTTTAACGTTTCTTAACACGTAAACCAATCAGTCTATATTCTCAGAAGTTTTAGCACATTTGATACAACCGTATAGTTTGTGATGTATTTTTATAAAATACCAATAACTTAATTTCGACGCTTATTGATGTATTAACGTTTAAAAAGCGACATTTTTGTGACTGACTCAGTCACTCATCTAAAACCTAACTTGATATTTGGTACCAAGGTCTATCTTCGTACGAAGTATCAAGTTCTACCTTGTATTGCTCGAATAAACTAAAAAAAAATCTGAAAACTGATAATTATTGCTACTTACTATTAGTAGTATTATTTAAAAAAAATGTGATTTAAAAAAAGAAACAAAGAACTTATGATTAACAGTCATAATTTCTTTTCAATAAGTAATCTCATGAAAAAAATAAATGTGAAATGAGATCCAAGTTAAATGTTAAGTAATACTTTGTTCTCGACATCACTTTGGGTGCCGAGTTCTGTATTCACCCGAGTTAAAATGCAAGTTCTGTCAGCTGCTATTATAGTATATAGGAATATTCGTGAAAGTAAAAAAAAATCTCAACTTAAAAATACATTTTCTCCAGAACGACATTCTCAAACGTCCAATTGGAGCAACTGGAGGCTGCGTTCCATAAAACTCACTACCCAGACGTGTTCTTTAGAGAGGAGCTAGCGATGAGAATAGATTTGACTGAAGCTAGAGTTCAGGTATTTATAGCGTTTAATGTAATAAATCTGTACTAAAGCTGAGTGTGAATAGTAAATGATTTTCTACTATAGAATATTCTAAAATGGGAGGATAAGATCAAAAATTAATATTTTTCTTATTAAATATTGTCAATTTATTATCAAAATTCCATTTAAAATTAGTCTGTCATAGTAGTATGACAATTATGCTTTTTTGAAATTACATGGTTAAAGAATTGAAGATAGACAACTAGACAAACATTACATGGCTATTTTACGTTCGGAATGTCAATAAAGTATTTTTATAACAGTATAATTTAAATATAGAAATTAATTTAAAATGAATATTTTTAGGTGTGGTTTCAAAATCGTCGCGCAAAGTGGCGTAAACAACAGAAGGCAGGGTGTGAACCATACACCCGCTCCACGCGGTCACCGGACCCACGGTCACCTTCAGCACTCGCTCTAGAAATGAGAGACTTTATAACCATACCAGGTAAGATTCAGAGGAAATAGTAATTTTACATTTCGCAAAAAGCAGAAATCAGTTTTCATTAGTAAGAATATGTTATATTTAAAAATGTTTTAATTAATTATTTTTATGATATTCTGCTTTCAGTATCATCATCACAAATTATAAGTTTAGCTGAAACATCAAATCAAAATTCTTATGTATCAAAAACAAAGCAACCAACGCCCGCCATACATATTTCGGCGTTACCCACGAGACAAAATGCTCAAATGGACTTACCATCCTTCTCAATACCACTTCAGTATAATTTAGGATCATTCAAGAAATTAGAAGATTCACAATTAGACCTAGAACCTTCGTCATCGGAGAGTCAAAATCAAAACAATTGGGATACGCGAATGATGCCGAATTTTAATTTGATGAATATAAAACCTCTCTTAGAAAATAGAGAAAACTTAGATATGTCTGAAGTTAAATATGAAGTTAAAAATGAAAATAGATCATATAACGAAATGAGTACTAGCATCCAAGCTATAGAACCTGAAGATATATTAGGTAAAGATACTGTGACAGAAGGACAAACAATATCACCGGACTTCGATATTGAACGATATCAAAATTATCATAATGAAAATGAGAAGCGATTCAGAGAATCAAGTTTTGATGAATCTATGATAGAAGATCGAAATGATTTTGTGTGTGACAACGATTTTCTTTGTAAGAATAATTTTGAGAAAGCTGATGAGAAGCGGAACGAATTTGAAGAATGCCACTTGTTAGATGCAGACAGTAACGCTATTAGTAATTTTGAAAGCAGTCTATAGTACTAAATCTAAAATAAAACTTAATTATAAATTAAGCTATAACACAAGTTGCCAAATTGAAAAGCAATATTTTTTTGATTATTGGACGTCTATTTTATAAAATGTATATCTTACAAATTCTACATTAGTGACCATTTTTTATACATTTTTCCTAATCGTGAAACTTATCCATATATTAATAGACTGTTACTTTTTATAATATAACATGTATTTTTAGATGTTAAATCGATACCTGCAATAATTCTTTTAAAATAAGATTATTTTAGTTAAGATAAAATTCAAATAAACGAATCTAGTCAAGATGTCTTTCTATTTCAATCATTAGGTTCTCTCAAATTAAACTTCATTGAGTAGAAAACTTTACCTCGCTCCGAACTTTCGAGAAGGTAATCGCGTAATGATTGTTAGAGTTCGTTAAATACAGAAATACTTTGGTGTAATATCTTAATTTGAAATTTACTCATCTTCGTATTATGTACGATTGTCTTAAGTTCTAAAAGCTCATTTACTACGCATAGAAAATTTAAACTTGTTAGGTAGGCTGCTTGGAATGTAGGGGAGTAGTAAGAAATCTCAATGGAATATGGGAAAAATCGATATTTTACATTTAGGTTTAGTAAAGTTATCGACTTTAGTTACTTTAAAGCCACGTAAAGTTGTGACCGACAACATGTACTCCTATTTCAGTATAAAGACTTATAAAAAATATTTAATAAAATATTATATTTGTTTAATACTTGTAAAAAATAAATTATTTACTGTCTTATAATTTCAATATTTATTTTCCGTCTGGCATATAATGTCTAATTTTGGTAATTGACTCAATACATAAGTGAATCAACAGAGAGTTTACTTAGAATTATTTAAGGTAAACAAAAATCGTATCAATAATTTCTTAACCTACTTCGTTATTTCAAACAATAAAATGGAACATAACTTTAAATATTAATTAGATTTCCAAAAGATTTGAGTTTAATATTACTTTGTCTATTACAATTTGTTACAATTTATTTCTAACAAAAATACTGCTTTAAAAAAATCTAAAATATTTTAAATTGTGGTATTCTTTGTTTAAATATTTCGTTGAGGCCAGTCGTAGCGCTGGGGCACAAGCGTTCGACAAGCTTGACTGTAAACGCGACAGGTTGTGGGTTCGATTCCTACTCGAAGAAAAGAAACATTTAATATTATCCTCGCTCTGGAAACGAGCAACCACTCAAGACGCAATGCCTCAAGAATAAGGCGCAAAAGTGAGGATGAGTCCTAACACTAGGTTCTCTTTGTCGGGAAGGAAAATGGGGAACGGAGTCTAGTCTCCTCTCCTCATCTTAAGACTAGGTTCCCTCTGCCTACCTTAGTACAGCGTGAGGCTATAACAAATATTTTTTTTGGATTGGAAAGGAAAATTTATTTTCTTGTAATGTAATCTGCAATTTTGCAATCAAACCCACTGCTACCGAGGTAAAACAAAGCACTACAGCTACATTTAGATACTTGCCCCATAAAAATTTTGAGTATAAATAAACTGCAATATAGAATTATACTTTATTTTTGTTAGTAGCAAAATTTTTGTTCTTACAAATTCAACCAAACTCACAAGTCATGGTAATCAAAGCTTTACATTAGGTTTTATCGTATAACTTAATCTTAAGTCATTAATGGAGAAAGTGTAAGAAATAGTTTAAAAGGATTTTCTTTTTCATTACTTTGTTATATAGAAAGCATAAAAAAACGATAAATAAGCATATCCATAGCAACGTGCACAGTCCACATGGCGTAAGCAGAGTTCTTCAATTGTATGGATAAACATAGATAGGTAGTGGCAGTATCGCCTCTCTGGCTTAGCTTAAACCGGTTTTTTATCTACGGTTCCTTATCTATTGGCCTGTGTGAATTCTTTATTTGGCGCAACTACACCTGTTATATTGGTAACTAGCGGCCGCCCCGCGGCTTCGCCCGCTTAAACTATATGATTATTGATTGACAACTATAATGACTTTTAATATAATTTTTTTACTACATTATCGTAATCGTATAAAATTTTTTTATTGCATTGAATTAAGAAATACGAATAATATTTGATATTTATAAAATATACATAAAGCATATTATTTATTATACGTATATATTTTTGTAACATTACGTTCTTTTTACATATGTTATGTAAGTCTCATAATTTTAAAACTCTGTTAAATGTGCTGATGTCAGTGAATAATTTAATTTACTGCTTCAGAAACAGCCTTAAATGTTAAATTATTGATTTGGGTAAGGATTCATAATATTCTTTGTAAAATAACTGTAATGATTGCATATTAACTCCTGTACAGTTTTTAAATTAGTTACATATATTATATGAACGAACCAACCAAAAAATCTTTGTATTTACTTGATATTTCTTTCAAGATCGTTCTTTATCTCTGTGTTGAATTAATTACGACTTCTTTCAAATGACGATAACTTTTTTTTTAATGAACCGATTTTGATGAACTAAACTTTAGTAGTTAAGTTGAGTTAAAACAAAGCAATTGGTGAAATTTTCAAGTAAATCGGTTCAGTACTTTCAGAGAAAAATGCGGACAAAAATATGTCGACAGACAGACAGACAGACAGACAGACAAGAAATTCAAAAAAAATCTTTTTGCTTTCTATTATTCTTTTTAAGTGTCCCTCTATCCATTTCAGTCAAAATTACTAAATGTACAGACAAAATATTTTTACTGTCTTATTATATATAGAGATAGCATCACTTGTATAGGATCTTAATTAAATTATTTTCTTTGTTTAATGTATTAAAAGTGATAGAAAAAATTGACACAATCACTTTAGATAGCAAGAATAGAAAAAAGTTTATGAACAAGCACTCAGAATTCGTAGTCACAACGCTGCTCTTGATGATATAATGACGAGGATGTTAGTCCTGTTTAGAAGGATTGATATATTTTTTAATATTAAATTTAAAAAGTTTAAATGCTCAGCTTACGCCTCGCTGATTGTATGTCACTTAATATATAAAAATGTGCATTATCATACATATACACAGTGTGTGTTATATTTACTTTCCAAATTTTGTATGTTGTATATATGTATTTTATCCGGTTTTTAACAAAATATTAGCATTCTGCGCTTCCCTTTTTGTAACACATCGAGGCGTAGCAGGACAAACGAGACGCTTGTGGGTTTGACTCCCACTCAGGGAATGATATGGGAAACGAAAGTATCATAATACGAATCGAGCGACCATAAGTAACCATATTATAATAAAGTAAGCTATCGCCGCACTGTATTCAACAGTGTCCAAAGATAATAAATATTATATTTCTATTACATTTATAAATATTTTGTTAAAAAAACTTTTTGCCACATTAATATAGTTATATCGTTATTTATTATATGCAGCTATATATTATAAATAAGAAGCCAGAATGATTTTCCCATTTATGCTATATAATATTATTAAGGAAAGGCAATTAACTACTAATATGCTTTTAAAAACACTTTGCACAAAACAAACATGGAAAACGTCGCCAGTCATCAAATATAAAAACTAAGAAAACTTTTCCAATTAGTTTAATTGTAGTACTCTTTGCCGTTTGAAATCGTTGTACCGGCAAATCTTATGAGAGTATTTGTTCGTTGTTGTCCTAAAGAAATCTAGAGCCTTTATTAAGAAAACAGCCTTAATAAAGGCTGTTTTCTTTGTGCGATCACAGTTAGTTCACGATCTTGGAAATATCGGCTGGAGGCATTGAAAGACCAACATACTTTTATAGAAACTTTTACCTAGTGCCTAGTGTAAAGACTCTGTCAAATCTCTGTTCCCTTACTTCCGTTCCTCACTTTCCGATGAATTCTGAAGGAATTAAGTGTTGAGTGGGGCAACGCCACGCTTTGCTTCATTGCCAGAGCAAGGAAATGAAAATATTAAATATTATATATCCTTGAGTGGGAAATGAACCTAGAACCTGTCGCGTTTACAGTCACACGTTTATGTCTCTGTACTGCGACCGGCTTTTTATAGTTATGTTGGGATATATAGAGGAAGTTATGAAGAATCCAGGATATATTAGAATTAAATGATTTTGCATCCAATTACACCGGATAAAATATTTATGACTATTTTATTTGTATATGAGCATTTTACCTAAGTACTAGCCTTAGTTTTAACGTTGTGCTAGAAGGTTGTTTTGTTTAACATACAAATTAAAGTGCGAGTCGGTCTCGCCCTCCGAGGGTTCCGTACTTATTGCAGGATTATACCTACAGTCCGACATAAAACGGTAAATACTACTTATAAAATTTGACAATCTTAAATTTTCAGGTGTATACACATATTTTGTATAAAATTAACTACAAATTAAAATTTGTAATGGTTTCTTTAATGTAATTTCACACAAAATGCAGCAAAAACTCGCCTAAATGTTTTGTAATATTAATGTTTAAATATTCGCATCTTTTATTGTTCATATCTTCGTATTTTAGTAACGTTGACTTATAAGTTTGATATTTTATGTGTTTTAACATACAGTAGACCTAGATATTCGATATTCATTTCAGTTTGACAGCTCCACACAATCTTGTGATCAATGATCTCGACGGACTGACAACAAGTGATCCTTTAAAAGTTCTGTTTTTTCCTTTTGGGGTACAGGTATCTAAAAAATAATCTAATTTATTATTGAAATACTACCTGAATAAAAGAAATTTCTTGTACGTTTTTCTTAAGAATTTAGTCATGATTGATAATGACGTAATCAAATTACTATTCACACGAGCCTCTGGGTTTTATGAAATACTGAATATTATGTCAGCGAGTTTTCTCTGTCTACTTACCAAAGATAAGGGAAATATTAATATATTTAATATCTTTAGCATTATATTATATATTTTTTTATATATATTTGCATATAATTATAATTACTGTCTCGGTAAAGTGGGGCAACGTCAAACTAAATGCGATGGTAGTAGGTTCGATCTTCATAAGGAGGTTCACCTCACTTCTCTTGACTTCTTCACTCTGGTGTCTTAGAAATATCAACGTAAAGTTGGGAACGGAGTGTCTTAATACTAGGTTCCCACTGTCTACTCTGCTGTGTGCGGGATGCAGTGTGAAGATGATTTTATTTTTAATGCTGATTTTATAAGTGATATGTATCGTTATATAACCATGAGTTATATCAGCAATATTATTAGTTTTTAAAGCTTATTAGAGTCCCCAGTAAACATTGCGTTGGTACGAGTACAACCGTAGCTTTCGCTTTATTGTGGCCGACACCACTTGACATTTAATTCTCCATTGTTCGCGTTATACATATTTTATATTAAAATTGGCGTTTTGCGTTTTGAAATGAACGATATACTTAAGCTTTAAGTATTTAAAGTTGGAATATTTTTTGACAAAAATTTAGATTATTTAAGTTTTAATAGGGTTTTTGTAGGTTGCAGTATTGTATTGAAATATATACTTTTAGTTTGTAACATAGTTACGTACTTGTAAATTATGATTATTTACATAAGTAAATAATCAATAATACATAATAACATATTCAACTCTAAATACTAGTTACTAATAACTTACTTAGAAATAAATAAAAATATATTAAAATGTGAATGTTTTTATAAAATGATGATCATGAAAATTTTTAACATATTTTTCAAAGGTGAGTGGGGATTGAAGTCATCTGTGTCTGTGCGCCCAAAGTAATGGAGACTAGCGTGCCAGATAAGCATACTGCAGTTAGTTACAACAATGGCGTTTAAAAAAATAATTTATTCAACATTTTCGACGTAAAAATGAAAATAAAAGCAGTTAGTAATTTGTCATCCAAAATTAACAATACGTTGAAACAAAGAAACCTAACGAAAGTTAGCTCGATGTTAATATTTCAGCTAGACTCAGCCTTTCATTTGAATCGTTAATATTTATTATTTTTGATGGCTATTTCTAGGTTAATATAGAGAACTGGGTACTGTAAAAGTTTCAGTTATTTGTTCTATTACTTAATTAGTATATTGTAATATAAACTTTAATGTAATTTTGTGTAATATTTAAATGTAACTTAACTTCGCGATGTATCCCTAGCGGGGTAGTCAGAGGGAACGGAGCGCCTAACGCTACGGTCTCTACATACTGTTTACGTATAATATAATATATATTCTAATGTATTACATTAATATCTTTAGTTACCAAGTTCAAGGCTTAGGTTACATCAAGTTTTTATACGAGTCGTTTTTTTTCTTATATAAACCGCTGTGCGTGGCAACCTGGCGGAATATCAGGAAATTTTTTATATATTAATTTGTTGTCACTTTTTCACTTTTTTCGCAGAGTTTGGAAGACAGTGAGAACATAGTGTCAAGACACTCCGTTCTTCGCGTTCAGCTTTGGTTTAAGACATTGTTTGTTAAGTAGTCGAAAAAGAATGCCACGCATTATTTCGCCAGATCGAACCGACAATCTTTCAAAATACAAAATAACGCTTACAGTCAGATATTTTACCACTGCACCACAATCAGGTCTAATAAAATTGTTTCTTATTGTTTCCTATTGTTTCCTCAAATTAAAATTATGATTAATAATAAAATAATCGATAGCATATTATTGCTTCTAATTTAAATTAATTACTATCGGCAACAGTTGAAAGCTAGAAAAGGATGTTGTATAAGACTTCTTCCTACATTATATAATGTAATGATGCTTCGGGACCAAAATGGTTTTTTTAAATTTTTATTTAGAATTTGGTTTCATACATACCATAAAATACAAAGAGCCTTTTGAGGAAAAAAATAAAAATAGTAGAGTTAACAGCACGCTAACACGAACAAAATTAGTTACGAATATTACATTCTAGTGGTAACAAACTAAAAAAATACCTTTGGTAAAAATAGCTCGTACTGGGGTAGTAGTAAGTTCGATGTCGACTAGTGGCAGATTTTTTTGTGAAAGCTTCGAATTTTAGGGTAACGTTGTGGATAAGATTGTAGAGCACGTCAATTCTTTTTTTCAGCTGTCATCCGTTTGTATGCTTTGGAGCGCCACCAAGACCTTGGTGAGGATAATGGTGTAGTTTTTTTAAATATTTTTTTACTTTTATGACATAAACTGTATCAGAATTATATTTCTTTATAATAAGAAAACATCGATAGAACTGATTGATTTTTATAATATCTAATATAAAATATATATATTATATGAGGCCAGTCGTGGCGGTGCGGCACGAAGTGTGACTGTAAAATCGACTGGTTGTAGGTTCGATCCCCACTCAAGGAGATGAAATATTTACTTAAATTTATATTTTCATTTCTTCGCTCTGGTGTCGAGGCTAAGCGCGGCATTGAGTTCTGCCCCTCAACACGCAATGCCTCCAGAATTCAGCAGAAAGTGGGGAACGGAGTGTCTTAACACTAAGTACCCTCTGCCTACCCTACTGTGTGCGGGATACAGCGTGAAGCTGATTTATTATTATATTTTAATTTATATATTTTTTTATTTTTTTTTGCGGTCTAAACCACACTTTACATTTGTGTGAGTTTAAATGATACTTGATATTTTAACAGAATTTTTAACATGCAGCTAAATCTATGTAAAATAATTTTTTATAATAAAGATTGTCTATTAAAGATTTAGTTTTATTTTATAATAACATGTTACATCGCGTTGTACTAATGAGTAAAATAATGCACGCCAAACCCGATAAAGATCACTTAGAAACCGCTTACTTACCAATACTTTTCTTTTATGAACCATGTGGTTGTATTTATTTAAGTGGTAAAATTATTTTTGAAGTCCAGGGAAATACTAACAGGCTCTAATAAGAAATCATAATGAAAAAAACAATGAACAAAAACATAAATCTGCGTTGTGTAGTACAACTCAATAATGACACAATGGTCGTAATTTGGCGCAAAGTTGATAAGAGAGTATCTTAGCATTACTTACTCTCTACTTAGTCTGCCATGAACGAAATAAAAAAAATAAATAAAAAATGAAAATTGAGGTCGTCGTGGCGCAGTAGCATAACATCTAATTGAAAATGCGACGTTTGTGGGTTTGATTGCCACTCGGGGAAATAAATAATTTTCATTTAATCGCTCGAGTAACGAGACTAACCGCGGTGTTGAGTTTCGCCATTCGACTGCGACGTGCGGGATACAACGTGAACTATAAAAAATAAATTGGAAAGTTAGTAATAGATTATGTTTTCTCTGCGTTCTCCGCAAAATGAAGGATAAGCGTGAATACAAAATCATACGCACTATAAAGCAGTGTGAATCCAGTATGGGTGATAGGAAATAGGCAAAGCTAAACTTGAAATTGTTTGAAATGACAATTCGACAGCTCAAAGGCTTTTCGGTTGACAGTTGTCACAAATAACAGCACGTTTGTTTTTATTAAATCACAAAACTTGACTACGAACTGAAATATAACTATTTGTGTTTATTTATTGAATGGAGAATCTACAGTATATATATATATATATATATATATATATATATATATAAGTAAATTGTGGATTCGATCCCCGCTTGAGAGATTAATATTTTCTTTTCTTGGCTTCAAGGTAAAAGTCCAGCGATGAGTACCGCCATTCAACACGCAATGCCTCGAAAATTGGAGAACGGAGTAACTTAGCACTATGTTCCTTTTGCCTACCGCGCTGTGTGCAGGACAAAGTGTGAATCTGATTTGATCAGATTTTTTTATAAAACGTGTAATCCTTACTGCTTCCTTACATTCCCTAAAGATGCTGGATTTTTATACTAAATTTTAGCATTATAGCTTTGTGTGTCTGTCACTCGGTAAAGTCAGAAGAATTTTATAAATATATGTAGATTACGAGATTACCTGAAAACGCTGCACGATTTGATCCTACGCTTCTTGAATTCTGTGTAAGTGCTCTACCCATTGAATGATATTATTATAAGTGTACGAATAATATTATATTAAAAAAATTGCTTCATGTATTTTACTGCCTAGCAGGGTAGGCAGTCAGATCAAGACACTCCATTGTCCAATTTCTGCTGGAATCCAAGATATTGGATATTTATTGACGGAACTCAACGTGCTTTGCTTCAGCACATCGAAGTAAAAAAAACTATTTAAATAGAAATATTTCGTCCGAATACTCATCAAATTTACAACCAGTCAAACCCTCTTTTCGCTATAATAGTCTAGTGATATTTAAATATTATTTTTTTTTACTTTCATCAGTGAACTCCACTTAAAAGAAGAAGATACGTAAATATGACATGAAGGATAAAATCATTAGAAGTACATATGTGGTGGCCTATAAAAGTGAGATTTCATTTGTTTTTCATTCCTTTTACAACTTTCCCTTCAGTTTTTATTGACGCTAATGGTAGAGGTTGGTAGCCAGATTATGACAAATCGTTTGTAAAGAAATTGAATAGCGTCGAGTTAGAACTACATTAAATAAATTAGTAGGCAGAAGGCGAGATGCTAAGACATTCCGGTCTCCAATTTCCGCCGAATTTTCGACACATTGCATGTTAAGAGGCGGAACTCATCACCGCTTTTTGCCTTGACTCTAGAATGAAGATATGAAAATATTAAACATTTTATTTCCTCGAATGGGAATCGAATCCAGTGACCTGTCACACTTGCAGTCACATGCTTGTACCTCTACGTCACGACTGGCTTCAAAGTCCATAATTTATGTATATTTATATGTATATAATGCATTAAAAAATTATTTGATGTTATTATTTGGCCTAATTTTAGAAATAGTATTAAAATATTTGAAAATACAGTGTTAAGTTCTACAATATAATATACCAGTCGTTGCGCAAGTACGTGTGACTATAAACGCGACTGGTTGTGGGTTAGATTCCCGCTCGACGAAATGAAACATTTAATATTTTCTGCTCTGGTGTCGAAGTGAAATTCCCACAATCAACACCCGCACTGGGTGTTGATTGTGGGAATTTCACTTCAACAAGAACTCAACTCTCGAATTTCACTTCAACAAGAATTCAACTGAAATTGGGAAGCGAAGCGTCTTAACACTACGTTCTGCCTACGCTATTAAATACGGCATACACCGTGAAGCTGAAAGAAATATGTACGCAATGTCTTCACAAAGGTTGAAAAAGTGGAGTCCAGACTGTTCTAGTAATGAGTTCGATTTCCCATCGCGAAATGTTTTCGTTCCGATCTATTTAATAACGACCGAGGTTGAGTTCCGCTATCCGGCACCGCATTGTCTCTAAGCATATAAACGGAAATGATTTCTCTCTCTCCTTACTTACACATGACGTAAAATCAATATAAATAAAAAAATAACAACAAAAAAAAACTACTCAGTAAACCTTTTTAGTTACATGGAAAATAGAAATCTACGTTTCAAAGTGATTGAATTTTGCGTGCACACGATTGAGTGGTTGTAAATAAAAACTCGTTTTTTATATTCGCTTACAAATAAAAAATGCATTCGGCGTGTTTAAACAATCCTAGGCTATATCGGCGGGGTCGCCCGTCTGGGTCACAGCAACGCACGCTATTTCAATCGCTCTACAAATAAGTTTTTTGTTCGAATTTTTGTATGTCTAATACTTATCTTCGCGGCGTTGAGTTCTGCCACTCAACACGCAATGCCTCCAGAATTCGGAATTGTGGGGAACGGAGTGTCTTAACACTAGGTTCCCTCTGCCTACCCTGCTGTGTGCGGGATACAGCGTGAAGCTGATTTTTTTTTAAATTTAATTTTAATGTATGTAATTGTGTTTTAGTTGTTATATGGGTGATGGTGGGTTTGATGTCCACTCGGGGAATGATAATATTTTAATTATTTATTTTACTATTCGGTAGACAAAAGCGCCAAGATGTTCTGTGACCCAACAAACAATATTTTCAAAAATGTATGAAAATTGGAGATCAGAGACTCTTAACGCTATGTTCCTTCTCCTTATACTTTTTTTTGCTTCAGCAGTTAAAATACTGCGTTCCGCACTTTACGTCGAATATTTGAGACACTGCGTGTTGAGTGGTGGAACTCAACGCCAAAGTAATTATTTTCACTGGGAACTGAATTTAAAATCATTCTCCACCATTTAGTCAGACGCTGTACAGTCTGGTAAAAATATTTCATACAAAAATATTATTTCGAGTAGGATTTGAATCCACAACTATCTCGCCTCGTACTTCTCAACCAACACGATATCCACTTAATGACAGCATTAAAAAAAGTAATAAATTATATTTTCCATACAAAAGGGAAAGCGGAAAAACAGCAATCGACTTATTTATCATAAAAACATCATTATAGTGAAAAAGATGCGCTAAGAATTTCAAAACCTCGTTTCTTTTTGAATACATTAGTAACGAAGCACGATTTCTAGGTCAACCCATCTCTTATTAAATAAAAATTAAAACTTGCTTCCAATGAATACTGATGTTTCAAACAAATTGACATATAATTATAAAATATTTCATTACTTTAAATTTTGAATAGTTTTGTTTTGTATGTCGAATGTTGTCGGTTTGATTCTTGCGTTATGTATAGTTAAAAAAATACAAAATGGAATTGAGGTTATTTTTATGAATAGCAGCTGTGCATACATAACATATATGTTATATAATAATTATAATTTAAATTAAATTTTGTGATTATAAGCATGAAGACTATAATAACCGATGCAGTTTAAAGTATCTAAACTACATTCTAATATTATATATCATCATCTAATACTTAATTAATTTATTAAAAATTCGTTGTAAGTATTATTTGAAATCATAAAATAATTACAGCGAGAAGTGAAGGACGGAGTTGTAAAAAGCTACATCGTAGCGCATGTCGTAGCGTTTGGCGCTCTGTTCTCTCTGCTGAAGCAGAAAATTATATTTTGACTGTTATTATTGAAATAAATTATAGTAAATTGTGGATCCAATCCCAAGTCGAAGAAATAAAATATTTTCATCGGAAAAGGATCTGTGACTAGATAAAGCGCAGTGTTTAGTTTCACCATTCAACATGCATTGGTTCAAGCTTGGCAGTGCGTGAAAAATGGAGTGTCTCAACACTAGGTGACCGCTGCTTTGCCCTGCTACATGAGGGATACAACGTGAAGCTAAAAATGTTTGAAAATGATAATGTCATGAACGCTACCTCTATCTGACTTTACTGCTAGAAATAAACATACAATTTCAGATAAATATAAAATATTTTTTAATAAGTCGCATAAAATATATGTAGGTATATGTTTTTAAAATTATATATTATTCTAAGGTAAGCTAATATTAGCTTCTTATGTTAGTCAAAAATATTTTATATACATATATACAGACTTTCTTCTCAGTTGTTTACTTAAAAAGTACTTTGTAACATTAATGACAAACTAAAAATAAACTTCGAAACACAAAATAATTTAAATATCAAAATAATTAATTCATAACTAAGAAATATGGGTAAAGTTTAAAAAGTAATGCATCTATTTGTCGAGCGAACTGCACTTCTTACGATACTCATTTGACAAAATCTACGTCGACATTAATAACCGTCCCACGGTGTTAAATTTCGATTTTTCTTATTATTAGCAACAAATATATAAAATATACTTTAATTACAGCATAATAAAGATCAAAATCATTAGTTGCATCATTCCCAGCTTAGTACTAGCTAATATGAACCGTGGAAAGCAAACAGTACATTTGGAAAATTGACCAACGATATACGAATATGATCTTTATGCGGCATTAATAAGAGCTATTATTAGAGGACGCTTCATAACAATTATAACGTAATCGAATTCGGGCATTTGTGTTCGTTGCACACACTTGCAACATTTTCTCAGTCATCTAGCAACCTTTAATTGATATTTAACTCTATCATCATTACGATAGAGCTCAAATTTTAATAGTTTTAATGCTTAAAACGAAGCAGTGACTTGTGAGTTTGTACGCGTGCATTCGCTTTTCCGGCACACACCTTTACATTTGGAAAATGTATTTGTTTGGCTTGTTATATTGAACCTTATACTATTGGAATAAAGATGAAATTTCTGTATATATTGTATATGATATAGGTTATTTCGTATGTTGCCGCGGCCTGGGCAGAGGGCTTAAAGGGGTGTGAGGGGGTGAAGTCGGCGGGGGTAGCTAAAGCCTTTCCAGGTCTACTACGTTAGTAGCATCGCGTCCGTCGTGTGGCACGCACGCATGACGCGCTATGGAACGCGCGGGCAATTTTCGTTTTTTTTTTAAGTAAAACCTTCGTATTCGCTTATTTTTATATATTAACATATTATTTAATGTGTTTTGGATGCCTTACTTTATTGTGGCTTGGAATCTGCAATGGTGGTATGCGTGGTGAATTTATGACCTAGTTGCTGTTAAGATTACGTAGTATATAAATCCTAAATATTGATATGTGCACAGACACCCTATAACACTTTAGATAGTTTATAATTTATATATACCTACTTATAGTTGTTTCTACTAGAGTTTAATTCTAATGTTAATTAAGGACCATCCTAGAGTTAGTTTTCAATATAGTATATATTAGATTTTTTTGTAGTCTTGGTCTTGCTATCAATGCACTAATTTATTTTAATTAATAAAGTAAAAACCAATATTTTTTAATTTAACTAATTTTCAATCATTAAAAATTGATAGTTAATAAAAGATTAACGTTAAAAATGCATATATTATATCCAATAAAACTAACAAAAGAAGATATAAGACGAATAATATTAAAAACCGGTTAAATATTTAAAAATGTTAGTGTCAAGAGTAAAAAGCGCGGGAAGGCACACACGACGATGGCGGGAACGATACAGCCTAGTGTATTAAAATTTCATTAACAGTTTAAACTCCCTCTTATCTGAAGCTCTTGGAAGCATGCTCTAAAGGCAGCCGTATCGAAAATTACAATTTCATGTTTCAGTGAATTTTTTAACGAATATTAATCGATAAAAAGATTTCATATGGCAATCGACATTAATTATCTCAGATATATATTTTAATCTTTTGTCATATTTCATAACTTAACTTAGCTTCACGCTTTATCCCTTGCGGGGTAGTCAGAGAGAACGGAGCGCCAAACGCTACGGTCTCTACATACCTCTTTCGCCTCGTCCACTGTCATCAACCTCTTCATACATGCCCTTCGGGGGGTCCTCATGCTTTTTACGTGACCTTCCTCCAGTATCTTTGATACTGTGTTTTCGAAGGTCAACCGAGGTCTCCCCCTACCTCTCTTACCGCTCACTTTTCCATCATAAATCTTTTTTGCCATTCTTTCATCACTCATTCGTTCGACGTGCCCAAACCAGCTGAGCACGTTCTTCTTCATTCTCACTGTGACATCCTCGCTAGTACCTGCCATTCTGTGTACCTCTTCATTGCGGATTCGATCAGCTAAGCTGACTCCGCATATCCTACGAAGAGATCGCATCTCCACAGCATTCATCTTTCTTTCATTCTTCTTCTGTAATACCCACGTTTCGCTGCCGTATAACAGAGTCGGTACCAAAACTGCATTGTGTACGGCCAAACGCGCAGCTGTGCTGACGTTTCGCCGTCTCATCAATGCAGCTAAGGCTCCGTTAACCTTGTTACCGGCAGCAATACGCCTTTCCACATCCATCTCGTATCTTCCATCTCTACTGAACATACTTCCCAAGTATACCACTTCATTCACTTGTTCTAATATCTTACCATTTACACTGATCTTGCATTCCGTCCTTTCTTCATCTCTTTCAAAAATCAGAACCTTTGTCTTATTCACATTGAGGCTTAGACCATTATATTCACACCCTTCTTTCAGAGTGGTGACCAATGCCTGCAACTCGCATTCTGATGATGCAATATTCAGTCATATTTCATGATGTAAATTAAAAAGTATTTTTTCTCTACTTTTTAAATTGATTTTGATTCACGTTTTAATACGCGGTTTAAGGGTCGGTAATATTTATTCATTTAACATTAATATGATGAAAACTAGAGTAGCACAATAAAATATATGTTCCAGTTTAAGTAAAATCGATGGCTGTTACTCATATCGTTGTGTAGAATTGACTTTAATGAAACGAAGTCACCATTTCAAACATCTTAAATTTATGTGTGTAATAAGAATCGAATTAGCTTTGATCTTCAGTTAAAAAAAGCACTACGCCTACAGGTCAGTCATTATAATTATAACATAAAAATTGGCAGTACTAAAATTCCACCGCCCTTGAGAATACGTTTCGTGTATAATTACAAGAGCTCGCCACTACATCAGTGTAATATTACACTACAAACCATATAATTACAATTAAGTGTGTGTAATCATTAATTTTAAAAATGTCATATATGTATGTTTTAGCGATCGCGATATAAAAAGTTATTTTTTAAGTGAAATTAAAATAAATATATCTTCTAATTGATATATTTATGTATATAAAACTCTTTCGCAACTAAGTGATTGATAGACTACGCACAGACGAAACTACTGGACTTAGACAGTTGAAATTTGGCGGACTTATCCATGCAAACAATGTTGCGGGGATTTCTTTAAAGAGGTCAATTGATCAATAAGATTGGAAAATTGGACCATTTTGTTAATAATAAAAAAATCTATTAATTACAATTATTATTATTAATTCTATTTCCCCAAAACGATAAGAGTTTTTTTTTCATATAAAATGTTATTATATAATATT
Source organism: Heliconius hermathena (assembly GCA_013403705.1). NCBI lineage: Eukaryota > Metazoa > Arthropoda > Insecta > Lepidoptera > Nymphalidae > Heliconius > Heliconius hermathena. Next base: position 375,298 of record JAAIXJ010000004.1, read on the forward strand.
TTATTTTAGTCGAAATCAATGTAGTCGTAGAATCGATTATCTTAATTCGGTTGTAACTAATTCATATAAAAAATATACTATATAAAAGCGCTGTTCCAAGTGACCTTGGCTTAAACAATCCGACGTGTAAGAAAAAAGCTAACAATACCCTCATTTTCATACACCAAGGCCTTTGATATGAGATATTAAATCATAAATATATATGAGTGTTTTGGTGCTTTTAACTGTTTTCGTTCCTTGTATAAATTAATAATTATATTGATTTTCTTCTCGATAAGTGTAAGAGATTAAGAAAATATATAAAAAAATTGTTATTATTTACTTTTTTATTGTGCTAATTTTGGTTTGAATTTCAATAGATAATATTTAGGGAATAGATAGAGATATGTAGGGAATAGTTAATCTATTATAAAAGGCTAAATTAATATTCAATAAGTATACATTATATAAGTTATCAAATTGAATAGATTACTAATAAATATATAAATATATACTATATCTAAAGCAGTCCTGATTAATAGTTGGCCCTGACAGTGTTATTGTTATCTGATAGTTCTGATCAAGGTCAATCCAAAGCTTGTAATATCTCGATGGTTTATTTCTCTAAATTACCCACCGGTAAATGGTTGATTAAATTATTTTGTGTTAAGCCAGTCGTGGCGCAGAGCCACAAGTATGTGCTGTAAGCAGGTTGAGGGTTCGATACCTACTTCGCTCTCGTGTCAAGGTATAGCGCGGCGTCATGTTTCGCTACTCAACACTCATTCCAGTACCTTCTGAAAGCAAAGCTGAAAAAAATATTTTAAATTTTTCATATTATATACAAGCCAACTCAATAAAAAATCCAATTTTGATAAATTAATTTATTTGCAAACTTATAAAATCAAAATTGAAGTGTATAATATCTTTTAACGGCAGATTTTTCTGGTAATATTTCAATATGGCAATATTTCCTTTCAATATCTGTATCGGCATTCATCTAATATACCAATCAAATTATAAAAAGCCATCTCCTTTTATGTTATGGCTGCCCGGTACTTCAAACTATTAGGTGATTAACTTTTACTTACTGTTATAAGCTTTTTACATAATACTCTAGCGCTTTTGAAGCTACGTTTTTTAAGATTTTGCTGATACATATAAGGTCGTATAAGGTAATTTGTAGAGGTTCTACTAAATTTCGTAGAGTGTCTACGTCGTAGGCTGTAAATTAAGATTGATTTTTTTCGTATTTTTCAGATGAATATGTGTTACAGTGATATAACGAAATAAATACTTGAAAATTTATTTTATAGTCAGTAGAGGTAGAGTGGCACAACAAGCGTATATAAACGCGACAGGTTGTGTGTTCAATACTCAAAAAAAATATGATAAATTATGATGATAATCAATTATTGAAATTAGATAATGATTTTTATAAATTTTAATAATAATTAATTATAATATGAATATTAAAACAATTGGTTATAAAATATTTCTTCTCATAGAATGATTGCATTAAGACACTATGTGACATCCAAGTGATTTTCTCATGTAAACAGAACAAATAAGTAGATAAAATATTTACCTTTTTACCCAATATAAAAAAAAATGTTTTTTTATTAGCATTTATATATTCAATTCATAATAACAATCTATTGTGTAGAGGGTTATCATCGTTTATTAAATGTGGGAGGTCGTGAGTTTGAATCTTATTATTTCGATTATATGTAGGATAAATTTAGAGTATTACTGGAAAGTGGGGAACGTGTCTTAACACAAGGTTCCCTTTGCCTAACCTGCTGTGTGCCGGATACAGCGTGAAGCTGATAATTTAATCAGAAATTGGTTATTTCAATTAGATTTCTTCAATGTTTCATTCTTTTTTAATTTAACACAATATCGAGTATTTTAATTTAAATAAAAACAATTAAATTTTACGAAATCAATTCGACAAATGTGATAATGCATAATGGAGCCAAATTGAATCGCTTAATAATATTGGTAAATTACTAGAAAACCATTTAAGTTTTAAACACTAGAGAAACGTGGTTCTTATCTTTCCTCCATTTTTTTAAAATATTAGCTATAAACAAATGTTTTTTTTTATCTGATATTCAAACAAGTCTTAGCACTAGACGTCATTATCAAATTATACACTGTCTTTACATATTTAATTGCTAAGAGAATCCAGAATGCAATCGAAATAGATTGCATTTTGCTATATAATATTTTTAACGTTATTTTAATACATTTTTCATATTATTTCACATTTATTTCACGTGTCAAGGTTACAATGGACATACGTTCTTTTATCTCCAACACAGGCCGCGCGGGCCTGACGAGCCCGGCGCAAATGAAGGTAAACATCTCATTAGCATGGAGCCATTGTTGGCTGTATCTTTTAATGACTATCAAGAAAACTGCCTCAAAACATCCCCGGTACACAGGCTAAATAGTTAATTTGTGTAGAGATTTGAAATGTCCGTTCTCTTTTTGTTATACGTTCATTTTGTAGGTTTTATATTTTGTTATTTTTTTTGTTTAGTTTTACGCTGTATTCCGTATATTGTAGGGTAGGTTCAGAGTACCCAGGAAGCTGGTGTTAAGACACTCCATTCACATTAAGATACCACCGTTCCCCACTTTTGAAGAGAGAAGGAGAGAGAACGCTAATAATACCGTTTACAGATTTAGAATAGACTATTTTAAAATTTATTTTGGATGTTGTTTTGAGTACCTCGCTTTTCTTTTTGTTCTGGTGATTTATCTTTTAAAGTATAGGATATTAAGCAAGTAATGATACATTACTTAGTTCAATAGAATATTAAAAAAATATTAATTATTGTTGCGTGAAGCACGAAAAAATTCTTTAATTACTTTTAACTACATTAATAAATATATTTTTTTATTACAATTCTAAAGAACTATACAATAATAATATAATATTAGACCTTGAGATAATTTGTTTATCGCCGTTCCTCAGAAGGGTTAGTGCGTGCCTTATCCGGAAGTCGGCCATTTTTTATTTATAGTTCGGCGGCGGGAAGGCAGCGGTAGCCTTTTATGTTTATTGATTTATGAAATGTTTTACAGTCGGAATTACATAAATGTTAAATTGCTTTAATTACCATAAAAAATTAAAGCGGTAAAAGAAATTTAGTTTTAATTGATAAAATCAAAAGAAACTTTTGATTTGAAAAGAAGTTTTTTTTCATGCTGTATCCCGTACACAGCAGAGTAGGCTGAGACAGCCTAGTGTTAAGACACTCCGTTCTCCCCGTTCACCGAACTTTATTGTTGAGTGACAGAACTCAACGCCGCGCTATTGATGAATTCACATATTACCTCAAGAAGGGATCCAATACAGAACCGTCACATTACAGTCACGCTTATGACCCTTCGCTACGACTGCCTTAAAGTCATCTCAATGAATCATCTTTATTCAACTCATTGAATTTAATTTTATCTAAAGAACTCGTTATACCTTAATACCAGATTTTCTTTTACTCAATATTTGACTCTAATATTATAATAAAAATCATAATAATAATCTTCAAACATCTTTGTATAAGTTTTGGGACTTGAACAAATTACAAAGTGAAATTTATGACTTTTCTAATAAGTAGATAAGTGCCGTCTACAGGTTTTGATATAAAATTAATATTTGAGATAAAGTAATGATGGAAACTGTCTCAGCAAATCCCTGTCGAAATAGTTTAACAAGATTTGCTTTTAGTTTATTAAGCGATAAGACAGGACTTCTTTATTTTTCTATTAAATTTTATTATTTTAACATCTTCTTGATTTTATAAAGAAAATTTAGAGATTCGAGATATATATTAGTTATTTCAAGAACATTATACGCTGAATAGCAGAACCAAGTTGTGGTATTAAGTTCAACAACAGATTATTACATGTTATATATACATAACAAATGCGTAATCGTCTACAACTGCGCTTGTGTGTAATTTATAATTATCTTTATCTTACTTTCGATTGCAAAAGGTATAATTGAGATTTTATTATAGGAATTATAGAGGCAAGTTGTGGCGCAACGGCACGAAGTGTGACTGTAAAACCGACTGGTTGTGGGTTCGATCCCCACTCGAGGAGATGAAATATTTACTTAAATTTATATTTCCATTTCTTCGCTCTGGTATCGAGATTAAGCGCGGCGTTGAGTTCTGCCGCTCAACACGCAATGCCTCCAGAGTTCGGCAGAAAGTGGGGAACGGATTGTCTTAACTGCTGTGTGCGGGATACAGCGTGAAGCTGATTTGATTTGATTTTGATTTTGAATTTTGGAAAATTCTCCCTCAAAGCTCCCATACACTCCTCAAAAAACATATATGTCGAACTTTTGCTTTCACCAGTTAGTAGGTTCGGCTGTACGCCACTCGATAACAAAAGAGTTGTTGTGTCGCGTTCAGTATTGACGTCAGTCAATGACGATGACGTCACTAATTATTGCAATGCATATATTCAAAATAAATATTATTTGTACAGCTGTAGATATTTTAGCGATAAAGAAATAGGAAGTTAAATTAAAATATATATTTTGTTAGCTTCACGGTGTATTTTGTACATAGCAGAGTAGTAGAGAGAACATAGTGTTAAAACACTCCGTTTCTATTAAGACCCAAAAAAACACGGAAAATATTTAAAATTAGAAATATTAATGACTATTGATCATATTAATAACGTGGTTTAGTCGTATTAGTTAATGTAAAATCATGATCTATGGTTAAAGCCAAGATTATCTGGTTAATTCTAAAACTTAAGAAATTTTACTGGTTTAAATTTCCTATTTTATTTGTCTTAAAATTTAATATAAATATAATAAAAAATCAGCTATAAAAAAAAATAAATTATAGCTGTTTTTGAATTTAATTAATATAATAACACGCGAGGCTGTGCGAATGTATCTACACATATAAAAGTAAAGAGATATAAAACATATAGTTCAACTTTTGCTTCAACAAATAAGTTAAACAAGCGTCTACTCCCTTCTCCACCGAGTACATGTCACGACAGATACTTAACATAATTGCGTGCTTCAATTAAAATTAATGTTACGCTTCACAAATGTTTTGTAGGGGATTCGCGAAAATAAATGAGAAAAGTCCATAATTGTACTCATTTTAATGAAATTCCCCTTAAATAGCCCAAGTTTAAAAAACAAAAGTAATACGCGTCGAGGTTCCCAACGAAAAGTTTAACGGCGTGTTACGAATTCAATTTCTTTAATGACCACTATATTACATGGTGGAGGTATAAAATAATATATCTTGGTTGAGTTATAGTTGGAGCCGTCGTGGCGGTAGGGAATAGTGACACAGTGCTAGCGTTTATTTTAAATCGCAATGGTTTGTACGTTCGATTGCAATTTGCCAAATTAATTGTTTTTATCTGGTAAAAAGTTAAAACGTGGCGTTGAATTTCTACTAATTCAACACGGAATATGTCTAAAATTGGGCGGAAAGTAGTACGCAGAACGCAGTATCTTAACACTAAGCTAATCGTGCTGCCTGCCATATGTGGGATACAAAGTGAAAAAAGACGTATGATTATCCGTTTATTTGAGTTTTTATGTAGTGCCAAAATTTCAGATTTAACATTTACTTATTCTGTTAGCATTTGTTTAATTCGATGTTGATGTCTTCTTGGATCTGTTTCGTTCATAAAAAACACATACCACCATTGCATCAGCCTATTACAGAATCAATTTCTATTAAAAGGAAAATAAACGATCAAAATTTATTCTTTCACAAAACCCAAGCCACAATTATTAGGCTTTTTAATATAAATATTCATAATTCATTTAAACTGTATATTATTCATGCCTGCGGCCTGCCTTGTATTATCATAATTTATTTACTAAATAATACCAATAACCACGCTTATTTGCAATTCAAGTATTTCGTTATATTATTTAATTTATACTTTAACTAGATAAATCTGCTTTGCTTCCACTTATTTAAAAATCTTTGATGTGATCTTTAATCTTTGTCTATGCTGTATTTTTGCACTTTTTTTTAATAAAATATCACACACACAGATAAATATTAAACTTCTAGAATATATATTTATTAAAAGCTATTGAATATACAAAACGAAACAAAAATATTCCCAGCAAGTCAATTATGTGCAAGAATATGTAAATAACATATCATATAATAGTGCTAAGTAACGAATATGTGGGACAGATGACTGCTAAATATGAGATTCTGCGAGTATGGAAGGATAATGTCGTGCAGGGAGTGGGGATAAATCAAAGGTCAAGGGTAACCAGGGTTAATTTAATGGTGATGAAAGGGTGGGTGGTGTTCTTCGTTGGGCTGGTGATGGTGAACGGTAGTGAGTTCCCGGAAAGAGAATGCTGCGATCCGATATATCCACCGAATACAGCGACGACGGCCGCCGCGCCTGTCACGCATCCGGTCAGCAGGGTTTCAGGTCAGTGGAATTATTAGAATTATATAATAGATGTTGGAATTAATTCAAAGGGTCTGGTGTCGAAGGGAAGGGAGATGGTGTGGTTATTGCACTTGAACATACTAAAATATAAATATTTACAATGACATAAAGAGGAGACGAAAAAGAAAAATTAATAATAAAAAGGAAAAGACAAAGCAAAATATTAAATATTTAAATTAAGGTTAAGAAAATATTGTTTTAATTTAACTTTAAAAACGTTAAGAGGCAGATTACTAACCAGTATAGAATATTGCGACAAAATATAGAGACTTTCTACGTAATTTATTCATTTAGTAAAGATTTTATAGATTTGTTTTACAATTACTGCCGATTTTGTCCTATTTTAGTAGTGAGGCTTAAGCAGCAGATCTATCTACTTAAGTCTCAAAAACAAAAATTAATTATTATGAAAATTATAATTATCTAAACATTTTGTATATTGAGGCCGGTCGTGGCGCAAGGGCACGAGTTGTAACTGTAAAATCGACTGGTTGTGGGTTCGATCCCCACTCGAGGAGATGAAATATTTATTTAAATTTATATTTCCATTTCTTCGCTTTGGTGTCGAGGTTAAGCGCGGCGTTGAGTTCTGCCACTCAACACTCAATGCCTCCAGAATTCGGCAGAAAGTGGGGAACGGGAGTGTCTTAACACTAGGTTCCCTCTGCCTAACCTGCTGTGTGCGGGATACAGCGTGAAGCTGATTTAATTTATTTTTTAATTTATTTTGTATAAAAATAATCGAAATTAGCTATACCATATACTATACAGATCTATAACAGTATTGTTATAAAATACTATATTAAGAAAAAACGACATAATGATTCTATTAACAAACCGCAAAGTGCCTAATTTAGCACAAAATGTCATGTCATCACTGTCGTAGCGTGACGGAGCGTCACGTGTAATTAATGTCACGCGAAACCGATAGTTGTGACTGTACTCAAATTTTCTTGTACTATTAGAGAAAAACATGGTAAGTAAATATTATTTAACTAGTAATAATAAAACAATTTAGTATGTAATAATAAATATGATATGTAAATAGATATATGTAAAATATATATAACTCAATTATATAATTGGGGCCGTTATGGTGCAGGAGCATAGGCGTGCTGCTGTATGTATACACGACGATTGTGGGTTCGATTCTCACTTTGGGGAATGTACTCGCTCTGGTAACGAAGCAAAGTGCGGCGTCGAATTCCATCGCTCAGCACACTTTGCCTTAGGATTTCGGCGAAAAATAGGGTACGGAAGTATGTTAACCCAACACTGTTCTTAAGTTCCCTCTCCCTACCCTGATATGTGCGTGATGATAAAGATATATATGTACATACGCAAAATTTCAATAAAATAATATTATATAAAATTTCGTAAGGATTTTATTTCATCTATATGAATTTCACATTATAATTAAATAACTAGAAACTTATTACCCTTGTGGTAGACTTCATAAAATTGGTAAATTAAAACGAATATGACGTTGACGTTGACGTTATCTAGATTTTTTTCGGTGATACGCCAAATATTCATCGTATGAACATATTTACACTTAAAAAATGAAGTCTATACCAACATTACATATTTTTTGATAAACATTCTTTTTAATTACTCATGCTCCATTTCTTATTAGTCGAATAGAGCCCATAACCGTCAAGCTTAATAAAAAAAATCTACAACGACAACGGTATCTACGTAATGATTTCGTCACACCACACCTATACCACAATAAAAATAGCAAAAAAAAAACGAAATAAACGAATCGATATTTAAAATATCAGTGCCATTACATTAAAATGACATAGTATTTGAAACGCGTATAGTATATGTATGTATATTTATATATCGATTCAGCAGCTATATTTTTAATTATGGACTGACGATCGTTATCAGGTGGTCCTGGGTCCAGTCACCTTTTCGCTCTCGCGTTGTAATCACTTATTTATTTATTAGTTGACTTTATTTATTAGTTCTTGGCTAGTTTTTCAACTGCCTTCTGTAGAAAGAGGAGGTTATCAATTCGACTTTTGAATTACACCTCCTGAATATTCTATTTTTTTGATAATATTGTACAAAATTGAAAATAAAATTTAAAAAACTACACGTAAATATGTTGCGCGTAGACTGGCAACTTAATTGTAATCGCTCAGATTTTCTTTTTTTTACAAGCTTTACGAAATATCCCATAACATGAAAGGCAAAAATAATTTATTGTTAAGACACTATATACAATATTTTTTTTTCACATATATGTTACCATAATGAAAAAAAAAAAAAATTTTATCAATCGAGGATCGAACTCACAATTGTCGCGTTAATTGCAGATGCTGAGCCAGTTTGTAATCAATTGTAAATCGTTTTAAGCAATTATATAAGAATGTACCGAAATAAGGACAAATAGCTCATAGTGTTGTAATAGGCTTGAGCACTTGGATGATATCCAAGAGACGGTGTTACAAATCCTGGTACTTTCAATTTTAATTTCAAAATGTAGACTTTTTAATTTAAACCTTAGTTTAACTGACTAATCAGTAATCATTTGAATTAGTATAGAAATATAAAGATATTTTTTTAATCTTTAAAAAAATCTATATTATTTCTCATTTGGTATTTTTTTTAATGATTCGTCATCATGTACTTTTTGTGGGATATGCAACGACAACCAAGAGGAAGAGACTGTTCTCTGTTTTCCAAAGAAATTAAAAGTAAAACCAAATTTATAACATATTATAAATATAAACATTTACCATTAAAATAGGTCCAATATAAGATATTTCTAAGCCGAATAATAATAGTTTGATATATTTTGTATGAACGGTCCAGTGTCAGTTACAAAACGGCGTGTCATCGCCAAATGGCGTGACACTGTCGACTCTAATTAATGTCACACAGCTATGATAGTTTGACACGACCGTCCTTCATTCTCTGTATAGAAACTAGATGAATGGTGGAATTGATCGACCTAGATTGTTGTAAATAAAAAGGTTTTCTCAGATAAGTAAATGGTTCGTGAGTTCAATGTTTACTTGAGATTTTTTTTTAGCTCCATGCTGTGTTCTGCACTTAATAGGGTAGGCTAATGAAACGTGGGAACTTAGTATTAAGATGCCTCCAGCCCCATTAAGCCACTTTTGTTTCCCACGATCCAACGAATTCAGAAGGCGCTTAATCTAGCTTTTAGAGCAAGGAAATGAACATATTAAATATTCCATTTCCTCGAATGGGAATCGAACCCATAATCTGTCGCGTTAACACTCGCACGTTTTGGTTAATAATTCCTCTGTAGAAAAAATCTTTTAAAGACAGAACTTATTTCAAAACACAATTATTTTGTGATTATTTACTACTATTTACGTATAGATTATAGTTGTGTAAAACATTAATCACAATTCCCATAGTAAAACTATATAGTTATATAAAACTATAGCTCTGCTCCGAGTTTCCCATCACACTTTTACAGGAAGTTTCATCAAAATTCAATCAGTTAATAAACCTTTTTGTCCATCTAAGTGTGCGATACAAGAATAGAGCAGGGCAGTATCGGTCTAGCGACCTTACATCGGCTTTGTAAGATAACCAATAAAAACGACTTTATCGGAAAATCCCAACAAGATTACGATCTATAATCGCTATCGCTGTAAATATTTTCACATTTTCCTATTTTCTATCTTCAAACAATGTTGTCGTTGAAAAGTTTTTGATAATATTGTTAAACGGTTTTAATGGATTGGTTCGATTTATTTATTTCTTGGCATAAATCGTTTTTGTCATATTTTGTACGGTTTGATTTACGATACAAAAAATGAATAAATCTTTAATTATTGTATACATACACAATAAATCTTTAATTATTTTTGAAAATGGAGTACTGTTTAAATTATTATTAACTAGCGGCCCCCGCGTTGGTTCATGCGTTTGTACTATATGAATTTTTGATTGAACTATATTTATTTTATATTTAAAAAAATACTTATGTAATATATGCCACACCGTGCCGTACATGCCGTGGCACAGTGGCACAAAGTGTGACTGTAAAACCGACTGGTTGTGGGTTCGATCCTCACTCGAGGAGATGAAATATTTACTTAAATTTATATTTCCATTTCTTCGCTCTGGTGTCTAGGTTAAGTGCGGCGTTGAGTTCTACCACTCAACACGGAATACCTCCAGAATTCGGCAGAAAGTGGGGAACGGAGTGTCTTGACACTAGGTTCCCTCTGCCTACCCTGCTGTGTGCGGGATACAGCGTGAAGCTGATTTATTTTATTTTTACTTATGTATAATAAGCTGTGGAAACTTGATTGGTTTGTATAAATAAATTTTGTGTGTTATAAGCTTATATTTAATGTACTGTTTATTTTCCTAAAAAATCTTTCTAGGTTCCCTCTGCCTGCTACATGTGGAATATAGTTAAGCTGAAAAAAAAGTAAATATAATCGAACTATATTAATAATCATAATAGTAGTATTATCATCTTATCACAATATTAAATAGAGAGAGAAATAAAATAATTCTAAGCCTGATTTGAATAGTCTATTATGCAATAAAGCTAAAAGGAAGCTTACGTGCACTTCAGCTTTTGCCTGGATCATATGTTGGCAACCTTTCGTATTTATCGAAGCGTTTTGCGTCTAACTTTTCCACTTCATGTATACTGTACAAGCCAATTGAAGTATATCAGAGTTTATATATTTCAGGTACTATTGTAGAATAAAATTATTTACTTTATAAAAAATAAATAAATCAAAATAAAACAGCTTCACGCTGTATCCCGCATACAGCAGGGTAGGCAGAGGGAACCTAGTGTTAAGACACTCCGTTCCCCACTTTCTGCCGAATTCTGGAGGCATTGCGTGTTGAGTGGCAGAACTCAACGCCGCGCTTAACCTCGACACCAGAGCGAAGAAATGGAAATATAAATTTAAGTAAATATTTCATCTCCTCGAGTGGGGATCGAACCCACAACCAGTCGGTTTTACAGTCACAGTTTGTGCCGCTGCGCCACGACTGGCCTCTTTACTTTACTTTATTGTATGTATAATGTTTAATTGTATCATATGTATAGAAGATAACTAAATCAGGCAGTATTTTTTGTATTTAAAAATAAATAAACTCAGATTTAAGCTCACAATTGGGAATTTCTGGTTGTTTTAGACAGCGTCTGAAAGAAGTTCAAAAATATGTTTTTGTGTAATAAATATTAATTTAACATTTCTTTTTATTAATATTTTCTTCCGTGATTCTTCTGTTAATCAGCAAAAAATGTTTGGCTTGCAAAGAGAATAATAAATAGTAGGAATCAGTCTTACAAAAAATATGAGTATTCAGTTTATATTTGGCATTGTGATTTATAATATGATTTATATGGTGATTTAAAATATTTTAAATAACCACATAAATCATATTATAGCTTTTTCTATAACACATTTTGAACAACCTTTGGAGCAACAGTTCTAATTTAAACTAGAATAGGGACAAAAGTGTTAGGTTTTGTAACATATTACAACGCGTTTCACAAGAAAAGAGTTTTACAAAAGCTTTCAACAGCAAGTTCCTACGAGCTTTATAGATTGATGAAGAATTTTTATTTCAAAATATTCGCCATTCACCAAAAGACAGTATGATAGACATTTTTTTCTGTTTTAAGGAGGAAATTATCATGGTCTTCGTCACGAAGTGAAAGAATATCGGACTGCAAATTACTTATTTTCATTTCTCCACTCGGGGAAACAAAGGGGCAAAGGAGGCAGAGTGCGGAATTAAGTTCCGCCATTCAGAATGTGGTATCTCTAAATTGGCTGGAAACCGAAAAACGGTATATCTTAACAATTATATCGAATCTATTTATAAGAATATTGAATCTACGACCATCGCTGTAATTGGCAGTGGAAATTTCGAAACAATCCACTCCACCCTGCGGCAAAAAACTTTTTAAACCGAGTTAAATGAATAGCAAATGGTAGACGTAGTTCGAACAAATACGAGTATTTCAAGGTCTAAAACCTAGATAGTACATCTAAATTAGGTTACGACTTCTATTCAATAAATGTTGAGAGATTTTAATTTAGCTTCACACTGTATTCCGCATATAGAAGAGTAGGCAGGGGTAGCCTAGTGTTGAGACACTCCTTTCTGTACTTTCCGCGGAATTCTCGAGGCATTATGATTAGGTATATTGAGTGGAGGATCTAAATCCGCTATCTTTACTTGATACTAAAACGAGGGAATGTAAATATTAAATATTTCATGACTCCGAATGGGAACTGAATGTAGGACCTTCTTCGTTCACCATCATGTATGAGTCTTTAAAGGTCTAAAATCTAGATAGAACGTCTAAATAAGGTTACGACTTCTATTCAACAAATGCTGAGAATTAGTTTTATATAAATTTCCGTTTGTCTGAAATAATAACAAACTTTGAATAGTTTTTGCTAAGGGGCAAACTTTTGATTTATTGTAATGATTGATACGAAAATGAATATTTATTTTAGTAACAGTTTCTACAATTTGTAGAAACGATACCTCTAGGAAAATCTTAAAATTTTGTATTTTTTCTTAATTCTTTGAACTTAAAGTAAGTTAACTGAATTCGTGAAATAAATATGCAAAAGATAAAATTTGATGCCATTGTTGGAGTATCTGATTGTAAGCGGGATAGTTGTGGGTTCAATACTCACTCTCTTTAATAATTTTGTTTTCTCTTTAATAGTAATGTTGTTGTAGATTGGATTCCCACTCGATGATATAAAATAATTAATACTAATAATATGTAATAATACATTTCCTCGCTCTGGTAACAAGGCCAAACGTAGTGTTGAATTAGAACAAGAAAGTGGGGAACGGAAGTATCGTAGCACTAGGTTCCCAGGTTCCCTCTAGCTACCATGCTATGTTAAATAAATAAATAAATAAGTAAACAATGAAGAAAAACCAATTATTTTTTACCGAATACTACATTTTATAGTTACAGTAAAAAATTATTTGTATAATGTGACTTGATGTGGCTTACTTTATGTAAGGCATGCATGAAAACGTCGAGTTCAATTTTATAGATTCATAAAACTCAAAAACTATTAATTCGAAGTTTATATCGTCGTAAAGTTTTTCATGGCTTGAAAATAGATTTCGTATGTGGAGGGAAATTGCTTTATTAAAATGGAACAAGTTTTTTTTTAATTCAAGTTCAGTTCACGTAACCTAAAAAAAATAACTTTAGTATATGAAGCTTATCGCAAATTAACTGTTTTGTTTTAAATAAAAGAATTTCACTACATACTTTTAATCTTTTTACAATGTTATCCTACAATCAAAAAAGATTATAATACATTTTCTTAGAAAACTTTTAAAAATTTATAAAAAATTAAAAAGTACACACAATATATTAGAAAAATGGAAAAACAAGAAATATATTATGAGGAACCAAACGTTATACTATTTATTATTTACATGAACTGCCCTTGAATGTCACTTTGAGAACAACACATCGCAATATGGAAAATGTCGTGACGGTGTGACAAATTAATGTATTAAATTTAACATAATTTTTCGGTGTATTCGAAAAAACATCGTTTATTGTGTTCAAAGATACCTGGTATCATTTGGCTAGAAAAAATCGATTTGATGAACTAAAACTCGTCGCTTCGATTCCCACCCATGGTAAATATTCATGTGATAATTAACAGTATAGAAATAGTAACGATGCTATATACATATATATAAGCTATATACATATATACATTTTCTTATTTTTTAGCTTCACGCTGTATCTCGTACATAGGATATGCAGAGCAAACCTGAGTACCCAGAATTAAGACACTCCGATCACATTGCAACACTTCCGTTTCCCATTTTCCGCCAAATTTAAGAGACATTGCGTGTTTAGTGACGGAGCTCAACGCCGCGTTTTGCCCCGTTACCAGAGCGAGGAAATGAAAATATTAAATATTTCATTCCCTCGAATGGGAATCAAAATCCAAACCTGTCGCGTTTCCAGTCGCACACTTGGGTCCCTGCGCCACGACTGGCCTCCTACACATACAGCTTATCGGGCTATAAGTAATCGTAACGATGGTAATATACTATTTGAAATATAATTGAAGTGAACCTTTAAAATCTATTTATCGAGCGTATGCAATTTCACTGTACATACAATGCGAAAACCTGGCTATTAAAGGGTCATTTGCACGAACAAATCATCTCGTGAATTATAGTATGGTGGCGCTGTAAGCGGTTCTTAGTATTTAATATTTGTATAGTAGGTGTAAGCGTCTTGTTGGAATAAAGTTTGTATGAAATTCGTTTCATTTAAAAAAAATGTGTTATTGTTAATGGCTTTGATAATAAGTTCAAAGCCGTTCATGGTGCATTAAAGATCATTGTGGATCAGTGTAACAGTGTCTGACTTTATAAGTTTATATCTTTATAAGATGGTTGTGGGTTCGTTCTTCACTCAGTGAGTTCCTCGTCTTGTAAGGCAAAGCGTGTTCCACTACCGAATACATACGCATTGTCTCGAATTTGGGGTACAGGCTGAGTAGGAAGGGATCATCTCTGCGTAAGTTTCTAAGATATTTAAAAAAACCCGATAATGAATAAGAAAAAAACATTTTAAATTGATATTTATATACTTTTTACAAAATACAAAATTTCGCAAGTTCTTCCTATAATTGAAATAATTCTAGTATAAAGTTTATAAGAGAAATGCATTTTTTAATTCTATTATAATTTGTGTAGTAATTATCAGCTAACTGGCAATAAGCTCTCTTTTAGTATAGTATAAAGCAGTGACTAAAAGTCCAAAACAGTTTAATTTTATAAGCTTAAAAGTTTTACGACTAAACTTTCTAGTTAATGGCTGCCTCAGTAGTTATATTTGTGTACTTCGGAGCGTCTGCCTCTCGCCTGCTTTAGTTAACTGATTAACCTGCTGACCTATAACGGACATATTTTAAAATTTTAACGAAACTTTTTTTACATTGCTTTTAAAATTTTTACTTAAATATGTAATACGAAAATGAATGCTGTATATGTATGTTGGTAGCTGAGGGCTTTCCAGGCCTGTTTCATGTAGAGGAATATCTGGAAATATATTTCTTTTAAAAATATAATTTTAGTATGCAAAAACTTAATTCTATTAGATGCCGCCGTGGTGTATTTGACGAGTGTCGTATGCAAATGTGTTTGATTTCTACCTGGAGGTGTTTATGTTGTTTATATATCTTTTTTATTCTACTAATAAAAACAATGTAATATTTAGAGATTTTCTTCGTAATTAGAAGGTACTTTAGGTAGTGAACAGTAATTAATGGTAGTCAAAATCATATAATATTCTAATGACATATAATATTCTAATAAATCTTATGTCATGACACTCAATTAGTTTAAGAGGTAAAATTACATTTTTCTCAATAGCAACTACCAGATGATTTACAGAACGAGTCCAATAATAAACGGAAAAGTGAATTTGATAATATTTATAGTTAACTAGTAATGTTCCAGAAAGAATTTCCTCAATTCTTTTCATATAATAATTTTCAAGAAAATTTCATAAAATTAAATTTGAAAACATTGTTTACGTATCTTGTAGTGGAGTGATATGAAATTGCGTCGTTGTGACCTAGATTTGTGCCTGAGAGATGTGAATGTTGAGTTTCTTCAATATTATGTAAAGCGTAATGCCGTCCGATTTTATTCTTGCATTCAGTATTTAAATTGCATGATATATTTTAAAACTTTAAAGTAGGTTTCTAGAGAGAAATCAAAATTTTCGTTTCGTTGGAGATAACGAAATATTATATAAATTGGTTTATTTTTGTATTACATGTCTGTATTGGATTAGATGGGAACATATTTATATATTACAACTTCAAACTTAAAACTTTATTTATAGCATCCAAAACAAAACAAAAAAAATCAATAAGCACATTACATTACAAGGTAAGTTTAATTATAAGTCAAGTTATATAGATATGTTTTATAGTGTCATAAGAAGCTACCACGATTGGAGTGACCATGCTGGGCACCACGAGATATAACCTTAGATTGTTCAATTAACATTTCTGAAATCACCTTGCTGAATACATAATATACTGACTATTATTCATTTACAAAATATTACTATTAATAAGGACATCATGGTGCAGCAGCACAGAAAATAGCTGTAAAAGCTACGGTCGTTGATTTGATTTCCACTCGGGGGAAATAAATTATTTTAATTTTCCTTACTCTGGTAACAAGATGAAGAGGGTAGACTTCCGCTACTCAACAAACAATGTTTCGAATATTGACCGTAAAATTAAATATGAATATATATTATAGATATATTTAATCAACACGACGTTCTTTCGCTGCTGCTGCTAAAATATAGCTTAATTATTATAATAATTAATTTAATTATATACATTCTTAATTATATAAAGTCATTATACATATAAAATTTCTTCATTCCCACATAATCGCTATCACTATCTCCCTACCTTAACTGTTATCGAGTCGAAGCATCGACTCTCGCTTATGAATATAAATGGGTCCGCAAATTAGGGTTCCTTCCATTCTGCACTATTCAACGATTCGTATTAAAATAATTTCTATATAAAGTAACCTGTAAAGAGTAAAAATGTAATACTTTTTAACTTTTATTTAAGCTGATATAATATTCTAGAAGCTTTCGTTTTGTACATATGTTACCTAAAGCTCAGTTTGGTTCTAATAAATTTAGTTGAAAATTTATAAGAATTAAAATGTACTGTAACAAAGGATTAGGCAACAGAGTTTACCAACGATATAAATATATATGTCTATGTCACGTTCTTCACCTTGTTTTTCAAAAATTATTTATTTTCAACGGTTAATATATAAGTAATCTCAGTAAAAGAAGTTATATATCGGTTCTTATAGTGCTTAATTATTTCTTTATTATATTTGTATGACTATAATCAAATTTTATGAAATAGACATCAGATAATTTACATCATCATTATTTAATGATATACACTTAATTAATCAGCTTCACTCTGTATACCATACGCAGCAGGGTTGGCACAGGGAACTTAGCGTAAATTAAAAATTCAAATTCAAAGTAATCCGTTTCCCACTTTCAGCCGATTTTTTCGAGGCATTGCGTATTGAATGACGGAACTCAACGCCGAGCTTTTGCCTTGGTCCCAGAGTGAAAAAATCAAAATATTAATAATATTAATAAATAATCCATTAGGTTCCCTCTGCCTACCCTGCAGCGTGCGGGATATAGCGTGAAGCTGAAAAAAAATATAATACATTACGTTACAATGAAATCCTTGAGTCCCTGCACCACAACGGCCTTAATACATACACCTAAATTATTTTAAAATAATATAAGTTTGTTTTAAGTTTAAAATAATGGAAGCCTCACCTTCAAAAGCTTTATAAAGTTATAAACAAGTGAAATTCAAATAAATAACTTTACCTATTAATCTTTCATTACTTTAACATAATTCTCGTCGAATCTGAAGTTAGTGTTTCTTTTAAAGTAAGTGAAAAATTTGTGTTAATATTACGTACTATGAGCAGTCTTAAAACATTTTATCATGTTTTGTGAATTATTCATAACATTTAGATACTTTTAGTTTAAAACATAAAACTTTTCAAAAAAGCTCTTTGAAGCAATTTTTTTAAAATTATATTGATAACAATGAATTCCTTATGATTTAACTAGAACCATTCTAACGATAAGACTTTAATGACTTTGAAATTAGTCTCTCGCTAGTTCTACCCATTGTCCATCAATAAAAAAATTGAAACATACATAGTATGTAATTTATCTATTTTTAAATAACCTTTACATATATTTCGTATGTAAAAAATCAAATAAGTTAAATCAGCTTCACGCTGTATCACACACACGGCAGGGTAGGCAGAGGGAACCTAGTGATAAGACACTCCATTCCGCATTTTCTGCCGGATTCTGGAGGCATTGCGTGTTGAGTGCCAGAACTCAAGGCCGCGCTTTGCCTCGACACCAGAGCGAAGAAATGGAAATATAAATTAAGTAAATATTTCATCTCCTGGAGTAGGGATCGAACCCACAACCAGTCGGTTTTACAGTCACACTTTGTGCTCTTGCGCCACGACTGGCCTCAATAATAAAATAATAGTATTACGTTTGTAATTCTTGTTAATGTATAAATATACCACGAAACTAATAACAGCTATTATTTATTAATGAATTAACCACATGTAGTATTGAACCATATGAGAAAATACGCAGGCGTTCTACAACAGATGAAAACAATATTGTTTAATAAATGTCTATATGTCAATGTACAACAATTATGCATATAATAAGATACAGTACATTTTATTTATTTCTTAAAATTTATAATTGAAATACATAAATAATTTACATTTTACATTTTTCACAAATTCAAATAATAAGTGTTTTTGATTTTCACTTTCTCTTCAATATATATATGTAGATTAATGTACAACGAGAGAAGATTTCCGAATAAATATACCAAGTTGTTATAACTTGGTATATTTATTCGGAAATCTACTATATAAGAAAACTTAAATAGTTTAAATTACGTAAAAATAGCTTAACAATAAAGATTAAAACATGTACATACATGGCATGTTGTATGGCACGTCTCAGCTAGATGACGGGGTCAGACTTAATCATTATTCGTTTTAAATGAAAAAAAAATAACTCAACTCTAACCTAAAATATTTTTAAAAACAAAAATGAATAACATATCCATATTAACATGGAAAGCAACACACGAATAATTATTTAACCTAGATTTTTAAAACAGATTATAAACGGTCAAATTTTTATTTCATAAGCTTTCAGCTATTCAAAATACAAAGTGATAGACAAAATCTAGTTACATTTACATAATGAGATGTAATTTTACGACCGTACTCGACATCCTATCCTACTGTATTAATTAATTATAATATTATAAATGAGAAAGTTTGTGAGGATGTATGTTTATTCTTTACTTTCAAGCAATAACTATTCAGCAGATTTAGGTGAAACTTGACAGTTATATTGTTTCTACATCAGAATAACACATATACCTTATTTTATATTAAAAAAATATATAATTTGGCTGTAATATAACAATAAGTTTAAGCGGGCGAAGCCGCACATGAGTCGCTAGTAAGATATAATTTTACAACCGTTCTCGACATATACACGTAAGCACGGTTATCAACAAGCAGTGAGCTTTAAAAGTTTATTAATGTGGATGGCGTAAGCTCTGGCCAAGGGTTTAATCAGTCCACATCAGCCTTATCAGCTGAATAGCCACTATTGCTCTGTAACGTGACCCGACGTGAAAACTAAAGGTGAAGCCAAGTTGGAGTGATTTTAGGATTCATTTTTTATGAACGTAAGAAGCGTATCTAAGTAGAAAATTAGTACAATATACATACATTATGCAATAAAGTTACTGCAGAATGTAAAAGAAATGCAGCAATTTAAGATATTTATTTTAACAACGACACATATCAGGTCAGATCAGGATAGAGGCCAGTCGTGGCGCAGAGGCACAAGCATGCGTTGTAAATGCGACAAGTTATGGGTTCAATTCCGACCCGAGTTAAAATACATATGTACTCTGGAAAACGCAATACCATCAAGACTAAGAGCGGAATACAGCGTGAAGTTAAAAAAAAAAATATTATATATCAAGTATAGTCCTTAAGCCTGTTGTCTGTTGTATTATATTATATATAAAACTATCTTTTTTTGGTTTGTGTAGCTACAGCGAACCTAGTCACTTTATCCTTGAACCTAGTCGCTTGCTGGATGGTAGAGTCAAACTCCTTATTATGTCTTGTAATATCGGCGAATCTATCATATATACACCTATAGAAATAAAAGGAATTTCCTAGGGTGGGATTTGAAGCCAGAACCATTATATAGTCACATACGACTCAGTTTCTATTTTTAATTATAATACTTTCTATATTCAATTGTAGGCTATCTATTATATTTATTGTTAAATAAAATGAACTAATTGCAATTACATACAACAAATGATTAGGTTAATTAAACTGATATAGTGTTTGTGTACTCTGTACAGCTAATGTTAAATTTGCTTAGTGCTTTTAATAGATCGAATATATCTGATATTAACTTCTGAATAATGTATATATGAAATTTGCGATTTTTCAGATTATTATATTTAACAACTTTTTGTCTTTTAGTTTCAATCTGTATCCCGCATATAGTAGGGTAGGTAGTGGGAACCGGGGAACTTATTATTAAGACACTCCGTTCCTATTAAGACACTTACGTATCCCACTTTGCGCCGAATTCATAGTTATATGTTTAATGTACATACAGCAATTAGCCACAATTTCTATAATGTTTTTTTCAGATTGACTTAGGAACTATTAATTTCAATACTAGTTGTTAGACAATAGCCGTCTAGCAGATTTTATTGCTTTGAAATTTGCATAAATCGCTTATTAAGACTCTCCATATTTTTTTATAAATTTATCGATGTGAAAATTTTATAAAAACATACATTCCGTCCCAGAAAACAAGTATACCTACAAACTAAACGACTAAACTTAGTAACCGTAAAAAGGCTGTAAGTAGCATAGTACAGTATAGTAATAAGTAGGTAAAAGAGCTATATTAAGAAAATATAATATATACACAATTAACTTCTTACTCATATTAATGTATTTTTTTTTCTGAGAAAGGTCACACGTTACGTAAGTGACGTTAAATGACGTCACCACCAAGTTTTGTAGCTTAGTTAACTTTTAAAGACCGCCATGGCGTGATGTAACAGTAAATAAATGTTAATACGTAGATTGTAGGTTCGATTTTCTTTCGAGGCAATTAATTATTCTCATTCGTTTTGGTTCCACCACTAACAGACATGTTGTGAATTCTGACGAAAATGAAATTTGAGTGCTTCGGTACATGTTAGAAAAATCGCATGGCTAAAATTTTGTAAAATCAAGATTGAGTCTAAAGTACTCCATAGGTTTTTTTTACAATTACAACTAAAAATATTATTGGGATTCGAATCTGAGAATTTTCGACAAAATATTAAAACGATTTTTACGTGCAACGAAGATATAACACGTAGTTGGTATATATATATATATATATATATATATATATATAATCTTAATTATCTTAATTATTTCCTATACCTTCATTAGGTATCATTTCGTCACTGTCTCACAAGTTTTTATTAATTTATTTTATTTATTTTATATTTAATTTATTATATATTTGCCGAAATGCGGCCGCGTTTTTTCTTTTTTCTTTAAAAGAGTATTTTTGTACCGACATATAACTAATTTAGCGGAAAGTGGAGGTGGATCTTAAGTGTGTTAATGGGAACGGAGTGTCTTAACACTAGGTTATCAAATTACCTCTATCCCTGCTATGTGCAGGGTAGATAAATGAATAGTTACTTATACTTATTCATTTATAGGAAAAGTAATAAAATAAATATAATATTGTCTTGACGTATACTAATATTAGGTTCTCGCAGTTTGTATGGCTAAGGATTTGCTTGAGGAGTTATTATGTATTTTTTTAAATAAATATTTACTGGTGCAATGAAATAACGGGGTTCGATTCCAAATTATGGGAATAATTATTTTTAAAATTACTTTAATTCTCCGCCCCGATCATTTCCTCGACTTACAGCAGCGTTGAAAAGGTTAATTAAATAAAGTACGATAATAATTCATCTCATCTATAGAGAAAATTTCCATTTCAATTTTTATTTTTTTATAGCTTAAAGCTGTATCCACTGTATAGCAGTGTATTTCGGTGTTAAGACACTTCGTTCGCCATTCTCCACACAATTTTCAAGATATTATGTTGTGTGACTAAACTCTGCGCGTCTTCTTACTAAAACTAGGAAATACAAATAATTAATAAAAAAAATTATATAAATTTGTAACATTATATATATAACTTAATAAGTGAAATAAATATAACGTAACATTATATACATAAAAAAAAATCAGCTTCACGCTGTATCCCGCACTCTGCAGAGTAGGCAGAGGGAACCTAGTGTTAAGACACTCCGTTCCCCACTTTCTGCCGAGTTCTGGAGGCATTGCGTGTTGAGTGGCAGAACTCAACGCGGCGCTTGTCCTCGACACCAGAGCGAAGAAATGGAAATATAAATTTAAGTAAATATTTCATCTCCTCGAGTGCGGGATCGAACCCACAACCGGTCGGTTTTACAATCACACTTTGTGCCCCTGCGCCACGACTGGCCTACAATATACATATTAATATATATTAATGGTAAATTAACTTCAACACATCCAGCAGAGTGGTAAACGTGATTAGTTGGATGTTTGCATCTCTCATCTTTGAATGCATCGATTCACTCGCAAATATTGTCCTGTGACGTTCACACGGTGACCTCGTTTTGCCATACGGTCGTATAAATTTGTTAATTTATACTGATAATATTTGTAACGAACGACCTATACGTTTTATCTTTACGCTGTATCACACACATAGCAGAGTAGACAGAGGGGACCTAGTGATAAGACACTCTGTTCTCCACTTTCCACCAAATTTTTCTAGGTATTGCGTGTTGAGTGACGAAAGTCAACGCTGGGCTTTTTTGCCTTGCCAGAGCGAAGAAATGAAAATATTAACAAGTAATAATTAATTTCCGTGAGTGGGAAATGAACCCACAACCGTCACGTTACAGTCACATCCTATGCCATTGCGCCACATTTCAGAAAAAGCTCGAAACCTCCAATTTTTGTACGGCCTTACGTCTAGCTACGCCGTAAAAGGTACCTAGTGATTACACCTCCGACTAATGTTAGTAGTAGTTTGTTGGGACGGAAAATAAAGAAGATCATATTAGGTGATAAGATCGTTGTGTCGCTGTCCTTGCTCTAAAATATAACATATCAGTAGGTACTTGTTAAGGACCAGTCTCTATAGCCCGATAAGCATGGGAAAGCTACACTGGTTTCTAATGAATTGTTTTAAATATGAGTCTATTGTTTTTTATCTGATATAGCAACACAATTTTTTGTCCCTAACCCTTGCAGTAAGGGAGTTATGGGGGTAACAATCGTTAAAGTTAAAGTTTTTTTTCTCGGTATCTATCTAAGATATCTTTATGAAATTTAAACTGAACGTATGGCTATCCATAACCTTATTATAATATTTTTTTTCAGAATTTTTAAAACATTATAAATGCATGTGCGTAACAAAAACTATAAGGAGATATACTACTCGTCATACATACAATCATATAACACTTCAACATTTTGCATGTATGGGCACAAAGGCAATGTTATATGTAAACTTTGAAGGAGCCATAGAATAAACAAAATACAATGCATAAAACTACCTTTAATCAACGTTAAAACTTTTTACGAAATTATTTTCAACTAAACTACAAGTTTTCTCAGTAGTAAGCAACGTTATCCTGCTGAAATGCCAATTTTATTTTCAATAAAAAATATCTAAATATTATAAAAATGATTGTGCAAAGGATGTGACCTAAGGGTGTGAAACGGGTATACAGTGGGAACCTAGTGCTAAGACATTCCGTTCCCCAATTTCCGTAGAATTCTGGAGGCATTGTGTGCTGAGTGGCGCACAACGCCACGCTTACCAGTACCATAGCGAGGAAAATGAGAATAGTAAATATTTCATTCCCTCGTGTGACAATCGACCCTACCTTGTGCCACTTTACCTTGCAATAAAAAAGGAAATTTAGCAAAATTTTACACGACAAAGAACATAATATCAGTTAAACATCAACTCAAACGCTTAGTATCACATTAATAGTTAATTGCCATTAGTGTCAATTAATAAATATGTTAATGAGAGTGAACACATTATATCATCATAACGAATTTTCTCCCACTACGACTGCGTAATCAACGCCTCGCGTGACCTATATTCATTAAAACGTAGGCAAATGCTACAATTGTACTTAAAAACTAGCGTGCCATCTCATGTGATAGTTTCTATAGAGCTTTTAAAAAGGAAAAGTGAAATTAAAATCTTAACTATTGAAGGTAGACTAGTCCAGTCAGTCTTAGTCTAGCACTTATATAAAGAGTGGGAGAGTTACCTTATAGAGTCGAGTGGAATAGAGTTACGCTATTGAACATAATACTTACGAAATACGAAATAGTTAACATGATTGTTAACTATTTCGTTGTAGCCCATTGTAACTCCGGTCAGAGTTACCTCGGGCTACCTCCCTAAATACACACGTCTTAGTTATTTCCTTTTGCCACGCGGGTCATCAAGCAGGTGAATGTTAGTAACGTAACTTAACTTAGCTCTTCTCCTCCTCTGCCTCTCTTACTACTCACTTTTCCACCATAAATCTTTTTCGCTATTCTTTCATCACTCATTCGTTCGACGTGTCCAAATCACATCAGCGTGTTCCTTGAAATTTCCTATTTTGACTTTCTCGCTAGTACCTGTCATTCTCAAATATTAGTAGTGATATATATGTAGCATTTAGGTACTTATTTTGAGTTCCGATAAATCTTTTAAAAGTATTAACTTGTATACTTCAATATCGTTGCAAAATATGTTTCACTGCGGTCACAATTACATTAAATTTGAATGAAAAAATGAAATAGTTTGAACCGCGTAATCAAATCGATTAAAATATTAAATGCATTTTGCTTGTAGCGTATGTTAAATATAAATTTTCCAATAAACTCGTTGCCTCGCCCTCGGTTACTTATAACTAGAAGTTTCCAATCTATTTTATACGTTTATTTTGGAAGTTCTGGTTCTCGCGTTTTGCACATATGATAAGGTAAAAAGATAGAACCTATAGAAAGTGAAAATCACCTACTCCTCATTTTAGTAAAAGCTTTTAAGTTGAAGAAGTATATATTACGAATATAAATATATAAATAGTATCGACAGTATCTTTATTAATCCCTGGAAGTCGTTCTGGCACAGCAGCACGGAGTCTAAGTATAAACGCGACGACGGTTGTGAGTTCGATGAACAGTCGAGACAGTGACTTATTTACATTACCTCGCTCCGGTAAAAAAACAAAACGCACCGTTGAGTTTCGCTACTCAACACGCAATGTTATCATAATAGGATGAAAAGTGGGTTACGGAGTGTCTTACGAATGGTAGGTTCCTTCTGATTGCCCTATTATATAATATGTAGGATACCGCTTGAAGCTAAAAATATTAATCTTGGCTGAACTTAAAGCCACAACTATATTGTTCTCTGCGGGGAATCCCAAATGCGTCACGATGATATTGGTATTATAATATAATATATGGTTATATTTAGCCCTTGTTTTTAGCAATAAAATATTTTTATAAATGTCATTATTTACTGATTTAATGCATTTATGTATTGTGTGTATTTCACTGCATATATTATATTACATTTATAAATAAATATATATTATATTTATTTACGTTTTTATTAAAATATGTTAATGAGCATTTAATTAATTATTTGTATTGTATGTTACCTTTTACTATTATAAATGATATAAATCAGCTTCACGCTGTATTCCGCACACAGACACGAGACACGAGAGCGAAGTAATGGAAATATAAATTTAAGTAAATATTTCATCTCCTCGAGTGGGGATCGAACCCACAACCAGTCGGTTTTACAGTCACACTTCGTGCCGCTGCGCTACGTCTGGCCTCTCTAAATGATATATTTATAATATAGTCTCCTATAATTTTATGCACCACCCATTATCTTTTTTATACAACTCCAACAATCAAAGTTGCTTGGAAGTGATCGCTTTCAGTGATAAGGCTGCCTTATTGTATATTTTGCTTCTATTTTAGTTTGTATACGTTATATTATTATTATGTTTAGTTTTAAGAGCAATAAAGTATGTGTAGAAATATATATATATCTTAACTGAGAAACTTTGAAGCCACAACTACCGTCTTCTGTCCGGAGAATCTCAAGCATCAGAGTGATATTGTAAGATATAATGTATAATAATATATACTTATAAAAATACACACTATTACTTAAGCTTATCATGTATGCAAAATATTCAAAGCCCTTTTAAAGTTCACATTTAACCTCTCTCGCAATAGAACTTTATTTTAAAGCATTAGGCTACTTGTATTTCTGTTTCTATATGAAATGATTTTCAATGAGATTTGTATCACAGTCCATTATAGAATAGAACTTTAATGTAGTATTCTAAGAAAGTTATTTATTTTATTGAACAGAAAATGTATTTGGAAATATTAGAATAAATGTATTTAGTAAATTTATGTAAATATTTTAAAATATTTTTGAAGTACTAGTATTAATCTACTACTACTACTTAGTACTACTACTTATCGTCGTTTAAAATCAAATGTGGAGGGATTGAAAGAACTTTTGAATTACTGTAACGATCAAAAAGAAATTACACTCTTTGAATGACCCGTTACCCGTCACCCGTCATCCGTTATCGTTTCACTGTTCTTTGTCATCCATTATTTGCCATTCGTGAGTACTGTTATTCATATTTTTTTTGTATAATAGACAAAAATATAAAATATTCGGACAACATCTTCATTTTCTAGAAACGTTTTTATTTAAATACATTTGTGATATATTCAAAGCAAATTTTTTATTTAATACCAATAATAAAAACTTCTTTGAATTATTTTTCTAAATATACTTGATTTAAATGTAAAATTTTATTAATGGTAGAATTTTTAAAGATGACGCTTTCATAGTAGCTCCAATGCTTTTAAATATTACCCTCTAATCTATTTGTAAGCTCAGTAATAATGTACATATCCATTAAAAATAGTGATTACGAACTGGTAGAGTAAAATTAGTTTAATAAAAAAAATATTTGAGATTTTGTTATTTATTTTATGTATTATAAATAATATTACAACATATTAGGGCCATAAATGGTAGTAAATATTCTTTTTTTGATAATTTTTAACACATAAAAATATTACTAATAAATGGATGGAAAGTTATCACAGATGAAATCGTTAATTTTTAGATGAAAAAAGGCACAAAAGATTATTCAACATATAAACAGTGTAGACTTATTTAAATTAAGTTTATATAAAAAGAAGAAAATCGACATTATTTTATATACAAGAAGAATCTTCTCGGATTTTAGTAAGCCATCTTAACCTAAATGTATATATAATATAGTATATAGTATAGTATATATAGTATAGGCTTAGTTTAAATTTCATGTGTAATTTTCACTTCCCTGCGGAACAAGTTTGTAGTCAAATACAATACATTTCGATCGTGATAGCGTTCTCAAGTTTGATACCTTGTTATTGTATCGATATCGATATATTGATTTTACTTGTCTATATAAGTTATATTAAGTATTTTAGCATTAACTATGGTGTAACGAATGTTGTAATCCATTAGAGCCCTCGAATTTATCGGATGGAATGTATTTCACAGATAGTCATATAGCGAGGAAATGTAAATTTAAATAAATATTTTATTTCCTCGAGTAGCAATCGAACCCACAACCAATCGCGTTTACAGTCACACTTTATACCCCTGCCCCACGGCTCCCCTCTCTCTTAGTAATTTGACTTACTGACAATATAGTTTGACAATCTATTAGTGTTAAATTAATTTAATGGTCTAAAGGTTTATCAAATTTTATTATCCTACATTAATTCATTTTATTATCATCATAAATTGAATTTATTAAATTTTATAAAATAAGCCAAATTATTAAGTGTAAAGTTTAATTGTCATGGTAATTGCGACGGTTTGTAAAACTAAGTTGGAAAAAAAAATATTTTGAATTATAAAAACTATTTCTAAAAATGTTTATTTTGTTATAATAATATTTGAAAGGTTTTCAAGCATAAAACAAATATAAACCCACGGAAACCACATATAAAGGTTTAAAAATCGAGAGGCCAGTCGTGGCGCAGCGGCACGAGGTGTGACTGTAAAATCGACTGGATGTGGGTTCGATCCCCACTCGAGGAGATGAAATGTTTACTTAAATTTATATTTCCATTTCTTCGCTCTGGTGTCGAGGTTAAGCGCGGCGTTAAGCTCTGCCACTCAACACGCAATGCCTCCAGCATTTGGCAGAAAGTGGGGAACGGAGTGTCATAACACTAGTTCCCTCTGCCTACCCTGCTGTGTGCGGGATACAGCGTGAAGCTGATTCATTTTTTAAAAATCAAGCATTTCCGTTACCATTTTCTAATATCCTTTTACCATTGGAAACAAATGAGAGTTCAATTTGATAAAAATATAGGTTTAGTATAAGCCTATGGGCGTTAAATTTGTATTTAAAGTACATAAATTAAATATATACCATATTTTTTTTTAATATTCACTCCATATAGCAGGTTAAGCTAGGTAAGCAACCCGCGAATCTAGTGTCAAGACACTCCGTTTCCTACACCCCAAATTTGCATGACATTGCGTGTTGAGTGGCGTAACGCAACGCCGCGTTATAGGTTTTTAGCAGAACGTGAAAATGAAAATAATTTATTTCAACCAGTAGGAATCGAACCCACAGCAGTCTAATTACATACTTACTTATAATACAATGATGTGTAGTTGTCTTAGTTAACCTGCGAAGACACTTTTAAAACACTTAAGAAAGATCACGTGCAGCAATGAGGGTTCCCTGGAGGGTATATCTAGCGGTGTTGATGACAGTAGATGAAACTAAAGAATTATCCTCTGACCGTGGTGGACGTGGCCGTTCTCTACTGTTCCATAAGTTGTAACTTTTTATAAATAAGCAACAGAAAATAAAAAAATATATTTAAAAATTTCGGTTCTTTTTTACATATTACAAAAACTTTAAATAAATATTTTTTTAGGTTCATCTGTATCTGCCGGGATAAGAAAGAATCTGGAAACCTAGTGTTAAGGAACTTCGTTCTCATTAAGCCATTTCCGTGCCTTATTTTAAGCAGAGTGTGTTAAGCAAAGGAACTCAACGCCGCGCTTGAGCTCGTTACTAGAGCAAGAAAATAAAAATATTAAATAGTTCATTTCACTGAATGAGAGTCGAACCCACAACCTGTCTCTGCGCCACGACATACCTCAAAAAGGAAAAATATATAACAAAAATATTCTCTATACACTTCAAAACCGATATATTTAGATGCTGGTAAGCTGTATCAGACAGCATGATGGAATGCCAGCTGACCTAATCGTTACATGCTCGAGGACTTGTATGGCTTGACGTAGAGAACTTGACAAATTATTGTGTCGGACATTCCTGACAGTTGTGTATACATTTTATTTATTCTAAAATACGTATGTAAGTTTTATTTATTTATTTATATGAAAATGTTGTTACTTTTGTTAAATATCACTGCCTTCTTTTCTGTAAATATTAGCTGTTGAGTGAATAGTATCCTCCCGATTGATTAGTGCTTGAATTGAAAATTAAAATTTAAAAAAATATTCGTCGGCTCCACGCCGTATCCCGCTTACAGTAAGTAGGGTAGGCAGATGAAAACTAATGTTAAGACACACTGTTCACAATTACAATCACACTCTTGTGCTACTGCGCCACAACGGCCTCGTCAATATCTCATCAATAAGATTAATATATAATATACTTTGTAATGAATAATATACTATACTTTGTAATATCTAAATAAACTATACTTTTCTAGCACTAAAATAGGTCGGATAACACTTATTCTTGTCAAAAGTTGATCGATGTGTCTTCTTAGTACTTTGAAGATCGAGAAGTATGTATATACTTTACTGATTTCCTTATAACGTTGTTGGTCCAAATTCTTGATTTGTTTTATCAAAATATATCACCATTCCTCAGATCGGGGATCGAACTCACAACCTTGACCTTCGTTCTTAACATTATAACAAGAATTATCTTAATATTTTTTAAATACACACAAACATATATTCCATGTATCTATATATACATAAATATAATTATTATGTAAAATCCAACACAAAACATGAATGTAATTAACTTTTTGAGTTAATGGAAAAACAAATGCTCTCAGTCTACAGGGTTCCCCGGGGTACAGGAGTATAACATTATGCCCCGTGGCAAGCAACTTTGCCATTAGAAAGTGTACAAAGTTACTCCGCGGTCTTTAAGTTTCCGCTGAAGATACTTAATATTTTAACTTTTGTCGAATCGAGGGTTCTCATGTTTTATCTTGTATGTTCTATCTGATATGTATTATTTATAAATCAAGTTGCTATTTGATATTTAAATGTTTATTTTTTTTGTGGTTTCGTTGCACTGGTTTAACAGCGGCGTTGAGATCCACCACTTTTTACTTTATGTCTCGTAAATGAAGCAGCGCATGGGGAACGGAGTATCTTAACACTAGGTTTTTGTCGACTAATAAACATATATTAAACCATTAATAAAATTATGACAATAATAATATAACTGATGCGAATGTATAAATTTCATAAAAATTTTTTGAATGATATGAAAATGGACACTAATGTCATATAATTTCGTAGCTTAACTTATAGCTTTTCTGGAGTTAAATATTAGGCAAAAAAAAGTTAAATTTTTCCAATGTATGAACTATTGTTACTAACATGATACTTTTTTTTTTATTATTGTATATTTTTTTTTAAATATATGCTTGTAACTATTTATAAAATTTAAATACAAAATAAAGTACAAGCAGTGCCAGGGGTAATATAAAAAAATCTTTAGAGATGAAACTCCTGACTAGATATGTACAACCTACATTAACACGAGGTGTTAATGTGTACCATAATTTTTTATATATATATATATATATATATATATATATATATATATATATATATATNTATATATATATTTTAACTATTAACAAACAATGCAAGCATGATATGTGAATGCTTTATATTGTAGGGTAGGGTAGGTAGGGCGGAAGGGGAAAATGAAAAAACCCATTCCTCCGAGTGGAAATCGAACCCACAACCGATTTCGTTTACAGCTTATTAAAATGGAATAAAACTTTCTGTGAAGTTCTTAAGTATACGAGTTTAACTGGGAAACTTATCCTGGTTTAAACTACTTATTATATTTTATATGAAAAAAAAAATGTCATTAAATTATATATTTTTCTATCTTCACGTTGTATCCCGCACACAGCAGGATGGTCAAAGGGAACCTAGTTGAGACAATCAGTTTTCCAGTTGAGTGGCGGAACTCAATGCTTCACTTTTGCCTTTGACACCAGATCGAAGAAATGAAAAATTTAAATATTTCAGATGGGAATCGAAGCTACAACTTGACGCGTATACAACAACACTCTTGTGCCACGACCTCCAGTCGACTATTATAACAATGACCAACTCAAATACAAATTATTCATTGAAACTTAGAGCTTTCGAGTGTGGACTAACTAAGTGTAGTAAAGTGTAGAATAGAATCAGGTCAAGTAAAATAAACGTAATGTAATCTAACTTCTTGAACTTCAAGATTCAACATGTAGAGTTAGTTGGTTAAGCACGAGCTAGTAAGATCCTGATTATATACATATTTTATGTATTTCATGATATTTACTAAAACAGTGTACGTATTAGTACGTTGATGCCGTCGTAGTGTAACGCGACGGTTGTGGGTTCGATGCCCACTCGAGGGAATAAATTATTATTTATTAATATTTGATTTGGTGCGCTCTGGCACTTAGTTAGTGTTCAGCGTTGAGTTCCGCCATTGAACACGCAATGTCTCGAATAATTTGTCAGAAAGTGGGGAACGGAGTGTCTTAACACTAGATTCCTCTGCCTACTCTATTGTATGCGGGATACAGCGTAAAGCTGATTATTATTAGTGTACGTGTTATACATACATAAATAAGACTGGGAATAGCTTATATCTATATTCCGATATCGTTCGAGTCCAAAGATGAAACTTTAATGTTATATGAGTTTGGAACAGTGATGTGTTTAATTAAATAATGTATTGATTCGGTTATTTAAAGAATTTTATTTATGGGACTTCTATATTCGGCATAACGAAGGCAGAAGAAGGTGGATACGAATAGCGAAACTCAATATTGCGCCTTGTCTTAAATAGCTCATTGCCTCGATTGGACATCGAACTCACAACCGTCGTCACTGTCTATATATTTATATTTATAATATGCTTAGGGTCATAGGTTCTAAATATAATTATTTTACTACCTCCTAAAACATATCACAATGTATTTTAATTATATTTCGGAGTTTGCTATAAAAATTTACACGAACAGAATATTTTTTTTTATTTCGAATACACTAGGTACTACTACTATAATACCTTATAAGATTCGACTCCATACTTTCCGATCACGTTTATCGAAATCTGGAAATTACTTGGAGGCCAGTGGTGGCGCAGCGGCACGAGGTATGACTGTAAAACCGACTGGTTGTGGGTTATATTTCCATTTCTTCGCTCTGGTGTCGAGGTTAAGCGCGGCGTTGAGTTCTGCCACTCAACACTCAATGCCTCCAGAATTCGGCAGAAAGGGGGGACGGAGTGTCTTAACACTAGGTTCCCTCTGCCTACCCCGCTGTGTTAAAATTTCTCGTCGTTAAAACGTTTTTTCTCACATATGAAATAAACAATCCCCGTTTTAAGTGAATATATAAGTGGCGCTCTCTTTTTTGAATTTCTTCAGTAGCAGTCGGACGAAGGTTGACAAGGGAGCCCAGAATCCTTTTTCATCTTAGATCTATCCCGGGTTAATCTTCTTTGACACAAACCTATTTCAAACATATTCAATTGTTTTATTCTTGATAGATTTCGTTAAATAAGGAGTAAACTTGAGTATAGAAACGTGTAAATAATCAAATCGATAGTGAATATTGTATTTCGAAGCGAAATATAGTAAAACAACGAGGGTAATTAGTTTTAAATTCATACACACAAATTACTTTTGGCTTATTTACAAAACCACACAGCTTCACGCTGTATAACACACACAGCAGGGTAGGCAAAGGCATTGCGTGTTGAGTGGCGGAAATCAACGCCGCGCTTTTACTCGACACTATGCGATGAAACGAAAATATAAATTGTCTTTATACCATACCGTAGTATTTAGTAAATTTGAGAACATAGAAAGTAAATTATGATAGAAAAATGTTATGTGAAAGAGAGATCTTTTGCAGAAATATTTGAATGTGAGAAAGCTTAATGTTAAAAGAAGCGATTCTGATACAGTATTTGTAGTATGTATATATGTAAAAATAAATAAATCAAAATAATGTCGTTATTAATAAAATTATATTACATAAAGATATTATAAGTATAATCATACTATATTTGTATAATATTATGTAAAGATCAGATGATTCGATTTACGCTTGAGGGAAAACCGCGACTATGTTTCGAAAATTGGCGGAGAGTAAAGAATTCAATGTTTTAACACTAGGTTTTCCCCGCCTACCTTGCCTATATGCGAATTACAGCCAGAACCTAAAAAAAATAAAGTTCTTTTGGTTCTTTTCATAAGAATAAAACATATTCTCTTTTCTAATTCCTCTACAGGATAACTGTAGAATTGATAATGGCAAATGGTAATTTGTCAAGGTTAGACGTAGCGTCGCGTGCCCCCGGGCAGTTTCGGCTTTGCCCCTGACTTCTGAAGTCGATATGTCAACTCCGATATGGGTACTATATGTGATGTAAATAATTTTTACTTTCTCATGAGGTCGTTTTATATATTATATTATAGATGTTATTAAGGGTGTTTATATAATTAAATATGTTTACATTATAGGCATCTGTAGAACAATAAAATATTATGTCGAATATGTAAAATGGTAAGTAAGGTAGAAATGAAATAGTATTATAATTTTTAAAAAAATATACATTAAAGGACTCAAACCCACTCCACCACATAAGCTCTAGAAAGTATCTAAGCGGGTCGGGCCATATTTTTATGTCGGTTTATGTAGAAATTATTACGCGTTTGTTATAAATTGTTTTAAGTAGCAGAGGGAACCTTGTGTAAAGACTTTCCATCTTTCCGTCCTTATACCAGACAATGTGTGATGAGCTTAATATTGCACTTTGGCTTACCAGAGTGGAAAAATGAAAACGACTTATTCCCTCGAGTGAGGTCGAACCCGCAATCATCGTTTACAGTCATACGATTTCCACTGTGCCACGATGGTATTGGCCTAATATACCTATATATTAAGGTTTCCCGTTAAACAGCAGCATAAATAAACTGAAAGACAGACTCTATATAACTTTTGAAATAATAATTTCCATTAATTAGGTACACTACTAATATGTCCTAGTAGCATATCATATTTTTTTAGCTTCACGTTGTATGCCGCACAGAGGAGCGTAGGCTAGATAGTAGGGAACCCATAATTATTTTGCCGCCGGATTCTCGAGGCATTGCCCGTTGACTGGCGGAACTCAACACCGCGCTTTGCCTTTAATTTTAATTTCATTAATCAATTACCAACTTTCATTGTTTATTCAATAACCCGGAAAACGACATTTCCATTAATTTAACTGTTTCACTTTGGGAAGTTAGTGTAAATAGTTTGTCTTATGCCTAGTTAGAAAGTCATTCCATTAGTTCAATTAATATTAATTTAATTAAAATCTTGGTAGGGTAATTTACGTTAAAGCGGTGGTGAAGAAAGTAACTTATACGACGAATGTGTTTGGCCAAGTACAGTGTAGTCATAAGATTTAAATTCTATTCTATTAAAACTTTTTTTTATCAGCTTCACGCTGTATCCCGCACACAGCAGGGTAGGCAGAGGGAACCTAGTGTTAAGACACTCCGTTCCCCACTTCTATTAAAACTCTTTTAAACTATTTGTTTTAAGATACACTTGAAATAGGCATTGTTTATTTTAACTATTATATTTTGGTACCGACTCTATTATACGGCAGCGAAACGTGGGTATTACAGAAGAAGAATGAAAGAAAGATGAATGCTGTGGAGATGCGATCTCTTCGTAGGATATGCGGAGTCAGCTTAGCTGATCGAATCCGCAATGAAGAGGTACACAGAATGGCAGGTACTAGCGAGGATGTCACAGTGAGAATGAAGAAGAACGTGCTCAGCTGGTTTGGGCACGTCGAACGAATGAGTGATGAAAGAATGGCAAAAAAGATTTATGATGGAAAAGTGAGCGGTAAGAGAGGTAGGGGGAGACCTCGGTTGACCTTCGAAAACACAGTATCAAAGATACTGGAGGAAGGTCACGTAAAAAGCATGAGGACCCCCCGAAGGGCATGTATGAAGAGGTTGATGACAGTGGACGAGGCGAAAGAGGTATGTAGAGACCGTAGCGTTTGGCGCTCCGTTCTCTCTGACTACCCCGCAAGGGATAAAGCGTGAAGCTAAGT